>PVLA01015414.1:0-25478 GCA_004027455.1 Hydrochoerus hydrochaeris
TTTTTTTCAGACTACACCTGGGCTGTAGGAGATTTCACTCTCCAGCTGTAGTTGGATGGCAATTTCATCACAGAAGATCAGTACCTGGAAAATGCCTTGAAGATTATTTTAAGCCCTAGAGCAAAGACTGGGCATGGGAGATTCTGAAGAGTGGATGTGCTGATATTATGCATCATTTCTGGGGATCCCTTTGTATATGAGTGTGCCTGAAGGTCTATAGAAATGGTTACTGGATCATAGGTTGAAAGTTCTAACAAAGAACATAACATATAGTTAATTTACTCCAATTCATGTTATTCTTTACACATTTGCTGTTTAGAATTCAGATTACAATGATTGGCACACCTGTCTCAAGCACAGGCTCTTTGTATCTTATCTTAGCATCTGCTTTTCTCTGTTGAGGAGAAGAGTGGATCACAGAATTGTTAAACATGATATCATAATACAAAGCTCATACTGTGTGTCTGCATTCCATGTAGGTTTTAGTCTTCTCAGGAAGGATTATAAGTGTCCATTAGTGATATTTAACTTCCTAAAATTGAACATAGAAAAATAATTGCATGGCCTAAAATGAAGAAGTATTTTTTTCATTTTGTACATTTTCAGTATTTACACAATTACCATGGCATTCATTTTACTTTATATAAATAATACAGATTTCTCTTAATTCTAGCAGTTTATTCATGCTATCATTTCAAAAGAAATTATATGATTGAAGATATATATTATTTGTAAATTATTGACACATTTATTGAAAGAGATTTTGTGAAAATATTTTTTCAGATTTACTCAGCCATGCTTTCCATTTTGTAAAAAATCTTTTTCAATACATTCATTGAATAACTTGTACAAAAGAAAAATACCAATTCAAGTATAGTCCTTTATCTCAAAGACTTTATTAAAAGGTGGTGATCATTTTAAATGTATGATTTCATTGATCCTTGAAGGCTTTTGATAAAGATATTCAATACTTTGTAAAATATTATAAAAATGCATTCTTGATGTTTAAAACATGTTATGGGATACATTTACTTAGTATAGTCATTTCTGTCATGTACCAAAAAACACATGTATCATCTCACATAACTATTTTTGTAAAAAAACAACTAAAATTGACTTATTTAATGATACTTAATGTAGTAGTTTCATTAACTCTAGTCTCATTTTTATACTTGATTTCTAGACCTATACATGGTATACCTCTGCTGCTTAGTGTCCTATGACCTATTCCTTCCTCATTCCTTGCACACTGCTGGCAATCACTATTCTGTTCTCTGTTACTGTACACGTGGACTTTTAAATGAAATATTTTTGGCATCAAAGCTATATTCTTTAAATACTCATTGTAGTATTCTTAATGTTACTGTAACTATTCCATTATTGCCTACCAGCCTGTCTTACTTTTGGTGCCTCATCTCAATTTCAACAAAGAATTGACTAAACTAGAAATAAACACTTGACCCTTTCTGCAATCAATAAACATCAAATAAACAGCTACTGTATACTTGCTGCCATGTTCAGAACTGGGAATACCAGCCAAACTTTCTTTCTTTTTTTTTTCCCTTTTTTTAAATAAAGAGAAAAAAAACACAGAAATGGTAGAAATAATACAGAATTTCAAAAAAAAAAGATAAACAGTAAGAAATCACTAGTTGAAGTGATTTCTTATTATTTATCTTTTTTGGGGAATTATGTATTACCTCTACACTTTACATGCTTTTGTTTCTCTTTAAATAAAAAAAATGAAATCACCAGTTGATAAATTACATATTGTCCTCTTAGGAATAGTTGTTCAAGTTACAAAATTAAAGCAAACAAAGTACACATTAAAGCAAACAAAGTACACAGCTATGAATGCATGAGTCTCTACATGTCTTTCTATCCTTTTGAATTTAAAGGGAAAAACAAAACCTAGCAATACAAAAGAAAACAATATCCTATAAAAACATGAAACCAAAAAGTCATATAAAATCACAGTACAATGTGATCGACAATGGTTACTGTGTTGTCTCTTATTATCTTCAATAGAATTGCCTATATTATCAGACATAACTGAATAGAGCAGTATAATTGAATATAGCAGTGTAATTTAATATAGCAGTACATAAAAATATTAGTAAAAATGAAAGATTTTAGACAGTGTAAAACTTCAAAGGCAGGTAATAATCAAACCAGAGTGGATATTCTAGTGAATCTTGTCATCTTCAGTGTAGTTGCCTATACTCTGAGACTTGATACTATCAATCATAACAGTTTTGAATAAAGTATGTCAATACAAAATAGTAATCAAACAAACCAGACTCAATTAAGATCAGTCATGGTAAAATAGTGTAAGTTATACAGAGCTTCAGATTAAGTTTATAGGAAATTAAAGTTGATTATTGTACTATATTCTGCTATTTTTGGGATAATTGTGCCCTCAAATCTAGCACAAGTAGACAAACTGGAAGAGAATATAATCCATCTAAGGAGAATGGTGTGAGTAATGTGGGTTTTAAATCCTGGTACACTATTAACAATATCCTCTGCCTTCTTTTTTTTAGGCTATTCCTCCCCTTTCACTCCCACACAGGGTGCTGTGCATTTTGGGTCCCACCAATTCCCTCAATTTTTAGATTGGGGGGGGCAACCTGCTTTTAAACCGAAGTGGTTCCAAACCTCCTCATTCCTGAACTTGATCTCAAGTTGTATTTCTTTGCCTACAAAAGCCTTATGCTTTTCCTTCATTATAGCTGAGTAGTTCTCTACTGCACGTAATTATCCTGTCTTTCAAACCTATATTCAGGTGATGGTTGATTTGTTCCTATTACTCTCTGGTTCTCTGTCACATAGAGCATTTTTTTTCTCATATTTGATTTTCAGTTCATAAACCCTCTCTCAGGTTGATTGTTGTTCCTATACAGAGCATCTCAATGGACCCTACCTCCTCATCTACTATGCCTGTCTTTTTTTTGTGTGTGTGTGTGTATTAAGGCCATGTATGTTAGAGATTATAGCCAACATTCTCTGCCTCATTTCTTCTATGCTATTTTTCTGCCATTGTTTGTCTACTTTTCTCCTTCATTCTACAGCCTGCCTTGTTCACTGAGGCCTTTCTGCCACTGTTCCTAAAATCCTGGTATTTATTTTTCTCTCTCTAGGATGTCCTTCAGTATTCTCAGTAGGGTTGGATTGGTGGTCACAAAGTCCCCCAGTTCCTCTTTGTCATGGAAACATCATGTTTTTCCATTAATTTCTAGTGACAGTTTTGCAGGGTATATCAGTCTGGGCTGGGGGTTATTTTCTTTCAGGGCTTGGAATACTTGCTCTAAGCTCTTCTTGATCTGATGGTCTGTGTCAAGAAGTCTGCCATGATCTTGATGGGCATTCCTTTATTGGTAATCTGTTTCTTTTCTCTGGTGGGTTTTAATAATCTGTTTTTATATTGAAAATCTGGTATCTTGATTATTATATGTCTGGGTGTAGCTCTGTTTTGGTTGTAGGTGGCTGGAGTTCTGTATGCCTCACATAACTGAATATCATTTTCTTTTCCCATGCTTGGGAAGTTTTCCTTAATTATTACCATGAATAGCCTTTGTATTTCATCTATTTTTATTCCTGCTTCTTTGCTCATGTTTCCTATTCCTAAATCATAGGTTCTCTTGTTGTCTTCTAGCCTTTGTATTGTTAATGCCTGTTTCCTTGTTATTTATAAGAGATCTTTCCTTTCATGATCATGTATTAGAAACTTGTCTTCAAGTTTTGATAGTCTAACCTTAGTTTCTTTTAAGCAGTTTTGCCAGCTTTCAATATAGTTTTTAATTTCCTGGTAATCTCTTTGAATCTGCTTCATGTATTCTAGAATTTCTTTACATTCTTTATCAAATGTTTCTCTCCTTTTTTGTGTTCCTTCCCTCTTCCATCTGTTTCTTCTTGAGAGGTGCTTGGCATTGCTTTTATTAATATACTTATATCTTATATTACCTGAATTAATATTTCAGTTTTGAGCTCATCTACATGGTCCCGAAGATATCTCTTAATGTTGTTTGAAGCTGTGTCTGATGTTGCATTTTTGCTGCCCTCAGTCTCTTTTCTTTTTCCCTCTCCCAGATCAGTGTTCTCAGAGTTTGGGGCTGGGGGCATTTTCTTGTTTCTCTCTTTTGTCATGTTTTTGGTTTCTTCCATACAGGTGTATATTGGAGGTCTCAGCCCCTTTCCTTGTTGCTTATGGTTCTTCTGAAGCATGCTGGTAAGGGATTTCTGCCCTCTCCTCTTTGCTCTTGTCACTGGGGTGTAAGCAGGGGATGCATTTTCTGGCCCCTCCTTACCCGGCCAGTCAACCTTCAGGGGTCTTCACCAGGTTAGTGTGTGCTTGGCATAGGGAATTGGTTTGAGGTGACTTATTGGGTCCCATCCAGTGGCGAGACCCAGCACAAGCAAATCCCACAAATCTGCTCTGGGGAGTGAGCAAACATCAGTCACTGTTGTTCCTAGTTTAGGCTCCTCCTGCCCAGTTCCAACATGTCATCCATTTGGTCTCGCCCTACCCGTGGTGGGGGCTTATTCCCAGCACTGACCATGGATTAATGGAGGTCCCTTTGCCAGCTCCATTCTTCATTAGGCTCACCAACCCCTGACTTCAGCAAGGCTGTGGCTCCTATGAGTCAAGGCAGGAGCTAGTTCAGGCAACTTGGCAGGCCACAGCAGAAAGTGCCATGTCTGCTAATTTTAGCTGTTCCAATTGTAGCCCTGAGACTGCGTGTTTGAGCATATTTTTGGTTTTTGTTTCTTCCTGTGTCAAGAGGGTCCATCTCCCTCTGTCCAATCTCTCCAAGATGTTGTATTCTGGCATATGAGTTGTTTCTCCCTGAGAGGCTCTGCATTTTGTTCCTCACTGATCAGCCATCTTTTTAAACCCAAATCTTGAGAGATATTCCATTATATTATACCTACAGGATTTTTTTGAAACAGAAAATTATTTATAGGAATTGTTCCAAAAAACATTTGAAGAAATGGGATTATAAGTCTTAAACCTTTCCTCTGGCAAAGCTACAAACAAAGTTTTTTATGGTTGTTGATCCTTTGTCTGTGACTAAATACATTTAATTTCACATTCCTGTAAATCCATTACAAAACTTGCTGTTTTTTATTATTTGTTCACTTAGGCAAGTACAGAAGCTTGTCATCAGAGTGTGGCATAAAAGCCCAATGATACACCCAGAGACAGAGAGAAGAGAAGTCATGCCACCTACACTGAGAATTAGATCAGGTAAGGTGCTGCCTTCCATTTTGGCAGCCTTTCCAGGTTTGAAGGAGCTCTGCTTAGGAACTCACAGCTTTGAAGTCTGATGCAGGGATAGGAAGGGGTTAATAAGGGTTGGGTTATTTTTCTTCAAAACCATCAGCACTGTGAAAGTTTGGAGCTCTGCCTAGATGGGATAGAGAGTCAAATGAAATCCAGATTTTATCATGGCATCAGGTACCTTAGTGCTGCTAATGGAATTGTGCTCAAGGAACTTACAGACTGGGGAATGAATTCAGTTTGTTTCTGTTTATTGACGTTGTATGGTCCTGGAATACAAATTACTATGATCCCTGATGGGCTCACTCAGAAAGGCTCCAGCTGAAACTATGAAAGTAATAAGGCATCCATCAAGCTGTTTGTTTCCAGAAGAAGGGAAACACAGAAATGAGATGCAGTTTAGCAGCCACTGTTGGTGTTTAGGCAAAGAGAGAAAAATACTCTGAATGAAACAAATGAAATCACAAAAGCAACCTACTTCCTAATCACACATCTGAATTTTATTTTAAATGGGATATCTTCCTTTAGGAGTACTGCAGAATCAATGATTTTTTATACCCACTCACTCTTTACCCCACACCAGCAGATCTGAGTCACTGTACTTTACTAAAAGGCTTGCTCTAGAAGAATCTCATTGAATGCAGCACCAAGGAAGGTATCTGTGTCCAACAGAGTCCCCTGAACTCAGAATAATTTTCCTGTCTCCAAGGAGCTCTTCTCCTGACTCCTTGACAAGCCCAGGCCTCATTTCTCAACTCTTGTCTATGGCCATCTCTCCTTGCCAGCTTCTTCCTCTACTTTTTTCTTCCAACATTCATATTCCTCCTCTTCTAACAAAAGCAAACAAGAAAACAAACAAAAAAGCAAGTAGAAGACCTGAAAGCAATTTACTGAAAATATTTCTTAGAACAACCTTCTTTCTATTCTTTTTCATCTGTTTCTTGTTTATATTGTTTATTTCATACAAACTTTTAGCAAAGTCTAGTATTTGGGATTGCACACTCACACCTCACTGACTTCACATGCACTCTCTCTGAAGCTCAGTAGCACAGGGTCAGGCACTGCCCTTGCCTCTGCCTTTCCTTTTCTTTACAAGGACCCCTATTTATGTGAACCCATGGTGAGGTATTTTTATAAAATTTGCATCAGTAACATGTTGCTTTCCATTTTAGGAAGGCATTGTGAGAAATTCTGTGGATCCACATCCTAGTGAAATGAGTATTCCTACTAAGAAAGGGAAGAAGGAACACATTTAAAAATCCCTGGAAATTGTCCAAAAAGCATACATCAAGCTGTAAACCATCAATTCAGGAACACTTTTATTCATTATAGGAATTAATGAGTGGGTAAATATTTAATTTATGACATTTACCCAGAATGGAAAAAAAATTCTCTAAATCCTATTGTGCATTCCATTTATTGTCTCTTTGAATGTTTTCATCTGAATCCAAAAAGGAAATTTTCTGGAACAAACTAAAAGAACATTTGGGTGAGAGTAATTGAATATCATGCTGTGCATGGTGGCACACACCTATGATCCCAGCCCTCTGGAGGATGAAGCAGGAGGATTGCCATGATTTTATTTTATTTTATTTTATTTTATTTTATTTTATTTTATTTTATTTTATTTTTTGGTACCATGGATGAACTCATGACCTCACATTTGCCAGGGAGGTGCTTATGCCACTGAGCTTAATCCAGAGCACCTAAAATATAAATGCTTTGTTTTGTTTTGGTTTTTGTTTTTTGGTACTGGGGATCAAACTCATGATCTTGTGGTTACCAAGCAGGTGCTTGTGCCACTGGGCTAAATCCCCAGCCTGATTGCCATGATTTTGAAGCCAACTGAGTTTCAAAGTAAGTTCAAAGTCATCCTAAATTGCGTAGCAAGACCTTTTCTCAAAAAACCAAAAAAAAAAAAAAAGTGAAATTGTTATGACCTTTTTAAATGAACTGCTTTGATAATATTTTCATAAATTCCTCAGATGACATGAGTTTTCCCTCATGTGTTCTGTTGAAGCACATGTACTTTTTGTTCATTCCAAGAAATATTATGAATCTAATTTCTTAATACAAAGACTGAGGTTTCTGATTATTTCTACCCCTGCCCTTGCAGACCACAGCACATGCTGGACATGGTCTCTGAGACACACATACCAGCCACAGTGTGCCTTATTGAGAATGAAAAAGGGCAGATGATAGTAAATCAGGAAGCTCTCTGCAAGCATTCAACTCCTCATGGTGGGGGCTATTGTGGGTTGCTACTGCATGGGCAAATCCTAACTGAAGAATAAGCCTGCTGGGAGAAAAAGGGTGAGTGCTACCAGCAAGGCTCTGCTAAGCCCTCTGTCCACTCACACAACCAGCATTCAACTTGGGGTTTAGGGAGGGAGAGATAAACAAAGGGAGGAATATTAAAAGCTAAAGTCAGCTTACAAGTGGGTTTGTCTTTACCCGGTTCTGGAGGTTAAGACTCTGATTTCAAGTCCTCCTAACATAAGGATGGGGAAATTTTATAACTCCCATCCTGCTAGATGTTTGATACACTTAGTTCATGTTTAACAAAACTGAAGAATTAATTATAAGGAAAACTGAAATGTAAGAGTAGTAAGTATTTATTGAAGGAAACAAAACATCTGTCTAAGAAACACAGAAGGGGATCTGAATGGCTTTCCAGGGACCCCACTTCTCAGGGAAGTTTTACAGAGCAAAATCACAAGGCAAGTGTGACAAAAGTATGATCAACTGATTAGATTACAAGTATAGTTGCTTAGGTGATATTGATCAAATGGGGATCAAATGTGGAATTCAAGTAGCAAGTGTACAGAGAATGAACAAGAACTTTCCTGGTACAGATGGGCCAAGGAGGTTTTGGTCCCCTGCCCAGTTGATTGATTCCTATTTAGAGTATCAAACATTGCTATTCATCCCTCAGGGAATTATGTTAGTGTAGTCAATTCTTCTATCCTGAGGTCTGATCTTCAATTAATGTGCCTCCAGCAACCACTGCAATATGTTCTTACCTATTGCATTATCTCCTCTGAGGTCCTAGTCCTACACTGACTAAGCTGTCTTTAATATTCTCACATATGCCTTACATTCCTTTGGCATGCATAGTCCATTTCCTAGAAGAACAGCAATTTGAGAAATTACATGATAATAAACTATGAAACCATAGTAAAATGTTCAGTTACAAAGTGAAACTTTCCAGTGATTTTTTTGAGTTTAGTTTAATAGCATATTGTGTAGCAAATAAAATTTATAATCCTTATATCAAATATTCTTTTATTTATTTAAAAATTATGTAAGCTGCCCACATTCCACCTGGTGCACCAAAAGTGTGTATGATGCTATCCAGCACAAGGAAGCCTTTGTGTTGTGATGGGAGACTGTAAGACCATGCACCACCTCCCACATCATGGAAGAACACACTGGGAGGTACCTCTGAGCCTATCCAGGCCCCACTCAGCTATAGCTGAGCTGCATGCATTCCACCAAGTGTGCCAAAAGTGTATGCAATGCTATCAAGCTATGGAAGCTTTGGTGCTTTGCTGTGAGACAGGTAAGACCACGCCCCACCTCCAACATCACCAGAGCACACACCAGGAGGTCCCTTTGGGCCCAGCAACTCCAGAGTTCACCGAAGCTATTGGCCTTTGGCCTGGCAACCCAAAAGTGAACACAGCACTCTCCAGTACATGGGCAAGCATTGGTGCTTCCCTCTGAGACTGGTAAGGCCCCTGCCTGGCAACCCCAAGTGGCTGGAGCCATCTGGTAAAGTCTGTCTAAGAACCTCCACTCAACTGGAGAAACTCCTTGGAATAGGAATAGATATTCTCAATCCAAGTAACAGCTGAGACTTTGCATTTGGCTTCCTTAAGGGAATAGAAAAAAATGACAAAATGAAAGAGCAAAATGAAGGAACAAAATGCAATCTCAAACTGCCAGCCCATCCCAAGCAAGCCTAGGAGCCATGAACATAGGAGAAAATGTAAGCCATATACCTGAAACTGCTGAAATGATAGCAATTGAGGTAAAGAACCAATTCTGGGAAGATATATAAGAACTCAGGTCAGAAATAATCTGACAGGTAAAACAAGAAATGATAAATGTAATGAAAGAAATGCTGAAGCCATCTAAAGAAGACATAAAAATTAAAGGAACAGGGGGCACTGGGAAAACAATCAGCCAGTTCTGTGCTCTGGTAAGCAGCTGTGAGCCTGGCAAGCCGCAGCCACTCCAGGGTGAGAACCATCAGTGTTTCCTGAGATTGGCACCATTTTGGAACTTGGGGTGCTGGGAAAACAAGCAGCCACCTTGCTGCTCTGGTAAGGGGCTGTGAGCCTACCAGTGTGCTAAGAATCAAACACCCACTCCCCTCACCACCCCATTAGCAAATGGGAGCCAGAGATATGAGCATCTGTTTTGAGTTTGACTATATGCAATATAGCAAATGAGGGGGATTTCCTTCTACCATCTCTTTTCAGACACATATTTTTTTCATCACTGTTTTGCTCTATTCTGATTAATGATATTGCTCTATTCAATATTCTGTTTTTATAAGTTTGGCATTTCCTTCAATTTTTCTGTACCTGATTGAAAGAACAAATATTGTGAAGAAAATGAAATACACTATTGTACCTATCACTGTAACCTGCTGTGAAGTTCTGTACCATTTTCATGACACTGTCTCAGTTGGCTTTGTTCTGTCTTGTTCTACTGTATTTTATTACCATCAAAATTAATTAATTAATTAATTAAATTTGAAAAATTAAAATAAAAAGTAAAAAATAAAATGGTAAATGACAACAACAAAACAGATCAGTAAGTTACTGAGCAAGCTGAAACATGATATAACTAAACAGATAATGGACTTAAAAAGAAAAAGAAGGAAAGCAAAGTGCTCTGAAGAATATAACTGCATGTATAATTAAGTATGCAGGATTGATAACCATGTTGATAAGTTTTTCTTGGATTATTGAACAGAACTGTTGGCAGCCTGACTTTTTGATTGTCCACCTTGTATGCTTTAATTTTGTTACTTCAACCACTATATCTAAGAAGAAAATATATAATTTATCAACTAGTGATTTCTTACTGTTTTTTTTGAAATTCTGTATTTTTTCTACCCTTTTTTCAGTTTTGCTTCTTTTCTCTTTAAATAAAATCTTTTAAAAAATTAAAGGAACAATGAAAAAATATGTAAACCTTGAATGAACAATATAAGAAATAAACAGAATGCATGAAAGAGATATATAGGAAATCAAGTAGATATTCAGGAAATCAAAAATCCCATCAAAAGTTGCCAAAACTGCCTCAATGAAAGTGAAGATAGAATTTCAGATCTTGAACACAAGATTGTAGCTATTGTACAGGAAAGGAAAGATCTTTAAAAAATGACACAGAATCAAGAAATAATAATTCAAAATTTGCAAGATGATGCAAAGGAAAACAACATAAGATTAATAGGGATAAATGAAAAAGCAGGTGACAGCACAAATGATATCAAGAGGCTGTTTACAGAAGTAATAGCTGAAATTTTCTCAGATATGAGAATGGAAAATGACATCCAGATCAGTGAAGCATATAGAACTCCAAATAGCCATAACCAGAATAAAACTACCCCCAGACATATAATAATAACCATACCAGATATCCAACATGAGAATAGAATATTAAAAGCTGTTAGAGATAACAGGCAGATCACCTATAAGAGAAAGCCTATCAGAATCACAGCTGGCTTCTCAACACAAACAGTGAAGTCAAGAAGAGCATGGAGTGAAGTATTTCAGGTCCCAAAGGAAAACGACTTCCAACCCAGACTGATGTACCCTCTAAAAGTCTCCTTCAAAATCAATGGAGAAATAAAATACTTCCACAATAAAGAACAGCTGAACAACTTCATGACCACCAAACCAACCCTGCAAAGAATACTGAAAGACATTCTAGATAGACATAGGAAAAAAACACTAAACAAGACAGACAATTAGAGTGGAAACATAAAGAATCAACAGCAGAAAAATAACATGTCAAAAGTAAACCAATATATTTCAGTTATAGCCATTAATGAAAATGGCCTCAATTCACCAATTAAATGAAACTGACTGGCAGAATGCATCAGGAAACAACATCCAACCATATTCTGTATTTCCCATCTAATCCAAAGGGAAATTCATAGACTGAAGTTCAAAGGATGGAAAACAATGTTCCATGCAACAGGAACCCCAAAAAACATGAGTAGCTATTCTATTTGAAGATGTGAACTTCAAACCAAGAATGATCAAAAGAGATAAAGCAGGTCAATACATACAAGTTAGGGGAAAAATTCAAGAGGAAGAGATAAAAATCTTAAACATATATGCACCAAATTTGGGAGTACCCACCTATACAAAACAAATATTAACAGAAATGAAAAATCAAATAAGCAATAAAACAATTACAACAAGAGTCCTTAACACACCATTGACACAAAGAGACAGATCAACTAGACAGAAAATCAGCACAGAAATTACAGAACTGAATCACATGTGTGAGCAAATGGATTTGGTGGACATACAGTGTTCCACACAAGATCAGAATATATATTCTTCTCAACAGCACACTGTATATTCTCTAAAACACACTAATAGTATAAATATACTAGCCCCGTATAACATGATTAAGTAAATTCAAAATAATTGAAATTATCCCATGCATATTATCAGATCATAGTGCCATGAAACTAGAAATTAATGACAAAAGAAAATGCAAAAATCCCACAAACACATGGAAATTTAATAATACACTACTGAGCATTCAGTGGGTCACAGAAGAAATTAAAGAGGAAATTAAACAATATCTCCAAGCAAATGAAAATGTAAATACAACTTACCAGAAATTCAACAGCATTCCAATACACTAACAACAAATTCACAGAGCAAGAAATAAGAAAAGCCACATCCTTCCCTATAACATCCAAACAAATGAAATGCTTAGGAATCAATCTAACAAAAAAAAAAAAAAAAAAAAAGACCTGTTCAGGGAAAACTATAATACTCTGAACAAGAAAATTTAAAAGGATCTCACAAAATGAAAAGACATTCCCTGTTCATGGATAGGAAGAAAAAAATATTGGGAAAATGGTCATTCTCCCAAAATTTTTATACAGATTTAATGCAATCCCCATCAAAGTACCACCAGTAGGCCTCAAAGACCTATAGAAATTCGTCTTAAAATTCGTCTGGAACAAGAAAAGACCTAGAATAGCGGAGGCAATTCTTAGCAACAAAGGAAAAGCAGAAGGCATCACAATTCCTGACTTTAAGTTATGCTACAAAACTACTATAATAAAATCAGCAAGGTACTGGAATAGAAACAGACCTAAAGATCAATGTAATAGATCAGAAGATACAACTACAAACACACTCAGCCACTTTATCTTTGATAAAGGGAACAAACACAATCACTGGCAGAAAGGGACCAAACATATCCACTGGGCGATGGTTAGTCTCTTAAATAAATGGTACTGGTAAAACAGGCTCTCCATAAGGTGAAAACTATAACTAGACACATTCCCATCACCATATGCTAAGCTAAAGTCAAAATGGATCAAATATCTAAGTATTAAAACAGAAACACTAAATCTGCTGGAAGACAAAATAGGTAGAAATCTTGAAGATATAGGTGTAGGCAGAGAATTAATGAACAGAAATCAAACCACAAGGGAAATGCTTCCCAAAATCAATAACTGGGATTTCATCTTATAAAAAGTGTTTGTATGTCAAAAAAAAAAAAAATCTCCAACACAGTAAAAAGGAAACCCATGAATTTTGAAAAAATCTTAGTTAACTGTCCCCCAGACAAAGGATTTCTGTCTAGAACATATAATGAATTTTAAAAACTCAGATCCCCCAAATTCAAAGACCCAATCCAAAAATGGGCATCTGAGATGAATACACAGTTCTCCGACATAGAAATACAAGTGGCAAATAAATACATGAAATATGATCATCGTCATTAGTCATTAGAGAAATGCAAATTAAAACTACACTGAGATTCCATCTCACTCCAGAAAGAATGGTCAGGATCAAGAAAACTACCAACAGTTGGATAGGCTGTGGGAAAAAAGGAACACTTCTGCACTGTTGGTGGGAGTGTATACTGGTTTCACCACTGTGGAGGTCAGTCTGAATGTTCCTCAAAAAGCTGGGATTGGAAATTCCATTTGATCCAGCTATTCTATTCTGGGCATATCCCCAGAAGAATTTAAAGCATCATATCACAGTGATATATGTGCATCCATATTTATAGCAGCACAGTTTGTAATAGTGAGATCTTGGAAACAAACTAAATGCCCATCAACTGTGGAATGGATAAAAAAGACGTGGTATTTTTGTACAAGGGAGTACTACTGAACTGTGAAGAATGATCACACTGAGATATTTATAAGTAAGTGGATGAAACTTGAGACTATACTCATAAGTGAAATAAATCAAACTAACATGAGTAAATACCATATTGTCTCTGTAGTGTAAGAAATGATAAGAGTACTTAAGATACAAAATGCTCAATAAATTCAGTGAAAGGGTAAGAATCTTCTCAAAGGGAAATGTAATATCTCAGGGAAAAGGAAGAAAAAGAAAAAGGAAGGGAAAAGGAAAAATATCAAAATTTGTATAAACACACTTAGGATAGCTACGATGATTGTGCTACAAATTCTATGTTTGTAAAACAAAGCTGTTCATATTTGTAGGACTGTAACAATTTTGCATGTTTGTGTCAGGTGACCTGAGGAACTCTTGAAGATTACCATGTAAAATATCATCCTTAGTTCTGTTCCTACCACTGTGTTTGAAGGCCTATATCATTATTGTTTGGGGCTCTTTGCTATTTATTTATTTGTCTTGTTTTTTATTTTTCTAGTAATCTGTTTTGTTTTGTTTTATTTTGTTGTTCTCTCTGATGCAGAAAGGATAGGTATATATGTAAAGGCTTATACATGCCTAAATCAGTTTGTGACAATTGATTGTAGTATGTGTTTGATGAAATGAACAGCAGCTTTAAAGAAAAACAGACATTATGGTATCCATTGCTGATTCTGTATCATCATGCTGTTCAATCCAATAATGTTTCCATTCTTTGTTCAGAGTGGTTTTAGTCTGTTGTGTATTGTTTAATTTCAACATACATGAAGATATGACAGCTATTTTGAAGAGAGCAAGAGACATTATGGCAGGCATTGTTTATTTTCATATTGTGTGGATTTGAAGGCCTGTAATGCCTTCATTACTCTGTTCTGAGCAGTTTTAAACTATTTTGTTTTGTATGAATTTGTTGTGTGTGAAGATACAGACCACCATTTAGAAGAAAACAAGAGACATTATGGTAGCCACTGTAGATCTCTTGTTCTCTTGCTTTGAATCCTGTGTTACTTACATTGTTTTCTTCTAATCTGCTTTGTTCTGTTTTGTTATGTTTAGTTTTACCCTTATTTTAAAATAAAAAGTTTACACAATACACAATTTATGCATTTAAACAGTTTTAGAAATATCATTTTGTGCCACTAAATTCATGTCTGTATATAATCACCTCCATCCAGTTGTGCAACTGTCTTATTCCCTCTTAAAGAAATTCTGTATCCTTTAAACAATAAGTCCCTGTTAACCAATGAGCTAACACCATTGTACATTCTGGCCCTATGAGTTTAAGTACTCTAGGAACATCATGCAACACTTGCTCTTTTGTGGCAATTATAACTTTGCATGTCTTCAAGATTCAAAATGTTGGAGTATGTATCAAAATTTCCTTCACATTTGAGACACATTAACTGTGTGGCTATACCAGTTCTTTTACCCATTCTTTTGTTGGTGCACTCTTGGCTTGCTTCTGCATTTTGGCTCTTATGAATAATGTCATCATGTATAATATTGTAAAATTCTCTTCAAATTTATGTTTTCACAGAGCTTAGAATTGCTGTCTCACATACTAATTGTGAATAATTTCTTAAGGAATCTCTATAACACTTTTCATAGTAGATGCAGTATCAGGTTTCCACCAAATGAGCAAGAGTTAAAATTTTTTGACATTTTTGCCAATATTTGTTATTTCATGCTTGTTTTTCATTGTTTGTTTTGACATTTTAGTGGGTGTAACAAACAGTATGTTGTGATTTCATTTAATAATTTTCAAAATTCCTAACAATTTTGAACAATATTCACGTGCTTATTGACTTTGTATATATGTTTATTTTAATCTGTTTACTTGTATTTTATTGTAGGAAATCTTAATGCAGTCAGTGTCTGACACCTATCAGAAACATGTATAGCACATAGCTTTTTCAGTACCATGTCTTTTATTTTACTCTGATGAAAGTTTAATGTTTTTGTTTTATTTTTTTGTTTGTTTGTTGTTTGGTTTGGTTTGTTTTATTACCATGGATCAAATTCACAATCTCTTGCTTACCAGGCAAGCACATGAACCACTGAGTTAAATCCCAAACCCAATATATTGATTTATAAAAGTTTTCAATTTTAATGAAGTTCTACTATTATTATACCATTTATTGTCTATTCTTTTACCCATTTACCAAGAACTCACAGCCAAAGGTAATAATCTAAAGTTGACACCTATGCTTTCCTTCATAGTTTTTGTATGTTTATCTCCCACAACTATTTTAACATTTTGAGTTAATATTTTATGATACTTCATAACAGTCCAATAACATTTACCCTTGCAACTTCCTCTTCTCTCTACATTCAACTTTTTTTCCAGTTTCTATTTTTTTTCACATGGATATCCAGTTTTCTCTCTACAGAGTGGTATGGATCCAGTAAAGTTTCAAAAAGGGATAAGAAGCTAAAAATAAAAATATACACTATAGTGTGGAGTGGGCTATCAAGAACATCCACAGAAATAAGCACTAAATGGTGACTCAGTTTTATATTTCCTACACTGTCGGTATGTCCAGGTCATCCTATCAAAAACCTGCTCAAAATCCCACAAAAATTCCACATGCTGAGCTGTGAGAATTGTTCTGTGCTACATGATCTTGTTATACCCTCTTTACCATTTACTTCTAGCCACATCATATTTTCCTGTCTTAAAAATTCAAAGTTTGAATCCCTAGAAGTTGGGCTTCATTTTAAATTTTCTCTATTTTGAGTTTTCCAACCAAAATTAGGGATACTTGTTTACTGTATGAAAATTCATTAGTTTCTACAGGGGTGCATTGACTCTGTGTCTTTGTTGTCATGTTAATGACATCTTAACAATATTGTCTTCCTACTCACTAACACAGAATGTCTAACTACTTTTACCTTAGTAAATTTTTTTATTATAAAGAGAAAAAGACAGATATATCAAGAAACAAACAAACAACTAAAAAACAACAAAAGCAAAATGACAACCACTACAAAAAATAACAATGGTGATATAGGATTACCAGCAAAATGGTAAGAAATTAGCAATGGTTGTTATATTACATATTGTTACCCTCAAAGTAATTGCTCACACAGCCAGATACAAGCATGCAAGATTGATCAAACAATACAGATTCCCTTTGAGCTGTTTATTTCTCTTTTGTTATATCTATTGTAACATTTGAAACTCATTTACCATTTCAGCACCTTACTCTAGCACGACAGTACAGTGTTCACACATGCAAGTCTGACTTATTTCACTTATAAATATGGTTTCTAGTTGCATCCATTGACCTATGAAAGAGTCAAGTTTCTCGCTCTTTATGGCTGAGTAGTATTCCATTATATGAAAATATCTCATCTTTTATATCCATCCCTCAGTTGAGGGGCACTTGTGTTGTTTTCAAATTTACCTATTACTAACTGTGCTGCTATAAACATGAGTACACATATATCACTGGTGGCCTGATGTTTTCAGTTCTTCAGGGAAAATCTCCAGAAGGGGAATAGTTATATTGAATGGAAAGTTCAATCTTATTTTTTAAGGAATCTCCACAGTGATTGTACAATTTTACACTCGACCAACAATGGAGAAGAATTCCTTTTTCCCTATAGCCCCACCAGCATTTGTTATTAGCTAATTATTTGATGTTATCCATTTTTTCTGGAGTAAGTTGATATCTCATTGTTGTTTTAATTTGCATTTCTATAATTATGAATAATTTTGAAAGTGTTTTCATATATTTATTTTTCATTTGTATTTCTTCATCTGAGAATTGCATATTTATCTCAGATGCCTATTTTTGGATTAGGTCTTTAAATTTGGGAGGCCTTATTTTTTTCAATTTTTATATGTTCTAGGTAACAATCATTTGTCTGAGGGACAGTTGATAAAAATCTTTTCCTACTTTGAGTTTTCTTTTCACTTTGTTGCTGATTTCTTTACATGTGCAAAAACTTCTTAATAAGATGATATCCCAGTTATTCTCTGAAGTTCTACCCTGTGTGGATTAATTTTTGTTCATGAATTCTCAATATGCTCTTATGTCCTCAAGATTTCTACCTACTTTGTCTCACTGTAGGTTTTGTGTTCTGTCTTAATATTCAGATCTTTGATCCATTTTGATCCATTTAGTGTACAATGGTAGGCACCAGTCTAGTTTCTATCTTTAGCATATAGAGAGCCAGATTTTCCTACACCACTTATTAAAGAGGCTGTCTTTCTGCCAGTAAACTTATTTGGCCTCATTTTCAAATATAAAGTGGCTGAGTGTGTAATTGTGTCTGTATCTTCTGATATGTTCCACTGATTCTCAGCTCTGGTTTTTTAACAAGTAGCAGGCTGATTTTAGTCTAAGATCTTTTTAGTATAATTGCGAGTCAGGGGTTGTGAAACCTACTTCCTTACCTTGGTTGCCCAGGATTATTTTGCTATTCTAGATCTTTTGAGGTCCCATCTGAATTTTAGGAATGCTTTCTCTAGATTGGTGAGCTATGCTAACAGTATTTTGATTGAGATAGCATTAAATCTGTATAATAGATTAAGATAGTATGGCTATCTTAGCAATGTTGGTTTTTCCTATCCATGAGCAAGGGATTTCTTTCAACTTTCTGAATTCCTCTTCATCTTTTTTTCCAGAGTACTATGATTTTTACTATATTTATTCTTTGATTTCTCTATCTTTTCTAATTGCTCTGGCTAATTTTCAAGAACTATATTGAATAAGAGTGGCCATAGTGGACATCCTTGTCTTGTTCCTGATTCTAGAGTAAGAGCTTTCAGTTTTAACCATTTTATATGATGTTGGTTGATGGTTTGTCATAGATGGCTTTTATCAAATTGAGGTAAAGACAATCTATTTCAATTTTCCCTAGGATTTTTACTATGAATTACTGTTGGACTCTATCAAAAGCTTTTTGTACATTTATTGAGATGATCATGTGATTCTTATGTTTCACTCTGTTAATGTGTGTTATTATCTTTGTTGATTTGAATAAGTTGAGCCATCCTTGCATTCCTAGGATGAATCCCACTTGGTTGTGACACATAATATGGTTCACTGAACTCTGTTGGTAGTATTTTATTAAGGATTTTTGCATCTAGGTTCATGAGACAGATTAGTCGGTAATTTTCTTTTTTTCTTTTTTTTTTTTTTAATTTGGTCAGGGTACTATTTGCCTCCCAGAATTAATCAGTGAGAATTGCTTCCTTTCAATTTCATTAAAGAATTTGAAGAGTGTTGGTATTAAATGTTCTGTAACTTTCTTGTAGAATTCAGCTGTGAATCCATCAGGACCTGGACTTTTTTTGGTGGTGGTGGTGGTGGTGGTGGTGGTGGTGGTGGTGGTGGTGGTAAGCTTTAATTACATTTTCAGTTTCACTAACTGATACTTGGTTATTCAGCAGATTTATATATTCTTGATCCATCTTTGGTAATTCATATGTTTCTAGGAATCTGGCCATTTCTTATGCATTTTGATTTTATGAGAGTAAAGTTTTTCAAAGTATGTATTGATGATCTTCTGCATCTCCACAGTATCTATAGAAATTTTACCTTTCTCATTCCTCATTGCATGAATTTGAGGTTTTTTCTTTCCTTTTTTTGATAAGGTTGGCTAGGGGTTTATCAATTTTATTTATTCTTTCAAAGAACCATCTGTTCAATTCATTGATTCTTTGTATTGTTTTATTAGTCTCAACTAATTTAATTTCTTCTCTGATCTTTATAATTTTCTCTTTTCTTTGGGCTTAGGGATCTACTTGGCCTTCCTTTTCTAGAAGTTTCAGGTGAAGCATCAGTTTGTTTATTTCTGCTCATTCTTTTTTCCAGATATGAGAATTCACCACTATAAATTTCCTTCTAAGGACTGCTTTTATTGTTTCCCACAGGTTCCAGTATATTTGTATTTGCATATTTGTTTGATTGTATATATTGTTTATTTTTTTATTTCATCTTAGCCCATTGGTTTTTCAGTAGGGTGCTATTTAATTTACATGTATTTATGGAACTTTTCCAGTTTCTTTTGCCATTAATTTACAGTTTCTGGGCATTATGGACAGATAATATGCATGGGATAATTTCAATTCCTTTGAATTTACTTAAACATGTTCTGTGGTTTAGTATATGATCTATTTTAGAGGACATCCCATTTGCAGCTAAGAAGAAAGGTATTCTGATGTTTGTTGGAACACTCTGTACACAATTTGTAAGTCCATTTGTTCACAAGTTTGAATCAGTTCTATTATTTCTTTGCTGATTTTTTGTCTAGTTGATCTGTCTCCTTCTGACAACAGGATGTCAAAGTCCCCCAGTATAACTGTTATTGCCCATTTGATTTTTCATATCTTCTAATATTTGTTTTACATAGTTGAGTGATCCTATTTTTGGTGAATACATGCTTACATTTGTTCTCTCTTCTAAAAGTTTTTATTAACAAGTATGTAGTGACCTTCTTTACCTCTTCTGTTCATTTTTGGTTTGAAGTTTACATTATCTGCAAACAGAATAGGCATCCTTGCTTTTTCTGGATTTCTGTCACATGGGATATTTTTTTCCATTCTTTGACTTCTGGTTTATGAATTTCCTTTTGAGAAAAGTGTGTTGCTTGTATACAGCAAACTTTTGGATTGTATTTCTTGCTTCACTCTGCCAGTCTGTTTCTTTTAATTGGTGAATTAAGGCCATGTACATTAATGGTTATAACATACGTGCTAGTTTATTTTATCATGTCATGTTTCTGCTGCTGGTTCTCTAAATTTACCTTCTGTTTAATTGCTTATCTTGTCCCTTGTTTTTTTTTTCTGTTGTTATTCTTGTAGCTGTGGTCATTTTATCTCTTTCTAGAATTGCTTGATTGGTCATGAAGTTGTCCAGTTGTTCTTTGTCATGGAAGTGTCTTATTTCTCCATTTGTTTTCAAAGATAGTTTTGCAGGGTACATCAATCTGGGTTAGAAATTGTTTGTTTCAGGGCTTGAAATACACATTCCATGCTGTTCTAGACTTGGTGATTTGTGTTGAGAAGTCTATCATGATTCTGACAGGCTTTCTTTTATAGGTGATCTGTTTTTTTTCTCTAGCATTCTGCTCTTATGCTAAATTTTTGAGATCTTGATTATATATTCAGATATAGATTCATTTTGGTTTTGGATATTTAGTATCTAACTGCCTTACTTATCTATATGCCAGGTTCTTCTTCCATCTTTGGGAAATGTTCTGCTACTGTTTCTATATTATTTTTCTGTCATTTGTGTTGGCCCATGCTTTTTTGCTGACACCTGTAACTTGTCAATGATTTTTCTTTGCATCATCTTGTAGTTATGGAATTGTTATTTCTTGGTTCCTTGTTATTTTTGAGAGATCATTTCATTCAAAATTGCTAGCTACAATCATGTCTTCCAGATCTGGAAGTCTATGTTCAGTCTATTTGAAGTTGTTTTGCCAGCTTTCTATGGCATTTTTAGGCTCCTGGATAACTCTTTGAATCCGCTTCATGCATTGTAAAGCATTCTTATATTTTTCAACTTTTCCATCATTGTCCTTTACTCCTTTTAAAATTTATTTTCTTTAGACATGCTCTGCAGTTCTTTCCTTATGTTTCTGATTTCTTCTTTTACCTACATTTTACCTGAGATATTATTTCTGCTTTTACAACTTTGTGAAGTTGTTTCTTTACTTCAGTTGCTATCCCTTGAGAGATTTCAGTCATGTGACTTCGATTTTCTTCCATGCCTATTTCTCCCAAATTTGTTCTGTGTGGACTGGCAATTTGAGATTGCCTTTTGTTCCTTTGTCTTGATGTTTTCCTGGGTTCCTTCCAGTAAGCCAGTTGTGGGGTCCCAGGCACTACCCATATTGACTGCAACTACACATTATATGGGATCGGGCCAGGAAATGGAGTTTCTCTAAACTCAGATTCTAGGGGAGGCAGTGGGTGTGGGGCAGGCTTTTCCAGACCCATGTGGCTACTCTGAGTCTTTCCTAATGACCATGAGTGTGGGGTGGTGTGGTTGCTTCATCTGTCATCCTCAGTAGCTGCACCAGGACTCCTTCAATAAAGGCAGGTGTAGAGGGACATGTTGGTTTGATTCTCCCCAACTTCACTGGCTGCCTGTGGGAGGCAATCATCTCCAATGATAGCCTGTAGACACTCTGGGTGTATCTGGATATTTCTCACTGTGCTGATTTCCTGTAGGAGGCAAGCTTCCTGATGGTGGAATACACACAGGGGTGGGTATCTCTGCCCATGCTGGCTGTCCACAGAAATCAAGCTTTCCAATAGTGGTGGGCATGCATGGGAGGGTCTGGTGTTTTATTCCTGCCCATGATGGCTAACTGTAGGAGCAAATTTTCCTACTATTGGAATTTAAGGTTTTCTGATAGGAGAAAAGAAATAAAAAGCAGGTACAAAGAAGACAAAAAAAATGAGATGTTAAAATTGTATTTTTAAGAAAAAACTGAAACCTTAAGACAAGCCTCTTTCTCTTACAGAAATCTCAAGGAAATACCTAAAGTCCTTTTACAATAAGGCTGTGAATCCAGGAGTTAGACTTGTGCTTTTCAACTATAACTAGCAATTCCTCTCTCTCAAATGAGAGGGTAAACCACTATCTGGAGTGAAATTGGGCAAGGATTTGTTCATTGCACAGCTAAACTCCCTGAGGAAATTGGTGGTAATGACTACAGCTATATACAGGTACAGCTGTGATGTAACATCAAAGGATTATAATGATCTTGGAAACTCCTGTCAGAGCTTCCAACCCTTCCTTGATCACCATTCACCCCTTAACCACTGCTCTGCTTCTGTAACCTGGATTAACACTGAAGTGAAAAATCACCCAGTAGAAAAACAAATATAGATATAGATATGGATATAAATAGACAAGAAAACAAAGCTTTGATCAGAGATCTCACAGAGATCCAAGAACCATGCAGAAACCCTGGCAAATAAAGAACATATTTTCTCCACTCTGACCTGGTGGCTCTCCTTGGGTCATCATCTGTCCATTGCTTCACAAGAAACCAGCATATATCAATTTCATATATATGTAGGTGACTTGCATTGTAACCTGATATCTAGAAAACACACATGTATATCACACATCCTGAAGATACCACTTAAACATAACCTAGTACCAACATATAATACCTCTCACTAGTTTGAACACAAACGTGCCACTTGTTTATTGCTAAAGTAAATCCATTTCATATCATTTTAGTGGCTCATCTTGTTACATTTCAATGGGACAATAATAATCCTCTTGCATACAAACAGGGAAGAATTAGGAATTATGTATCTATCTTTATTGAAAATCAAAGGAAAGATAGTAGCAAAAGCAAAAGAGGAAACCAGAAAAAAAGGCCAATATCAGGCTTTTAGCATTTAAAGGTTAGACATCTCTGGCTTTAAATTCCTCCCACTGAATCAGGCATGTATGGCATGTTGATCTCTTGTGCTTTGTTAGTTTTCATCTTTCTTAAGATAGTGAAAGCATGAATAACAATAAAGTGCTGTTTACAGGTAAGTGGAGGGAAGGAAATGACTCCCACTGCTTCTTGGATTCTAACTGTAATATTCCCCCTTGGAAGTCCTAGTCACTGAAAAATTTTGAGGGGAGTTGAAGGAAAGAGATTTGGTTTCTACAGATACTTTTACATGGAGGTACTGGTTCTACCTCTGCTAAGACCAAGAACTCTTTATCCAGACTCAGTTCAAGGGAGCTGAGCCTTTCTGCCAAAGATATTTTGATGAACCATAGATGTGAAAGCAGGTCTTGACTTGAGTTATGGTCACCACCAGTACTTTCACAGCCAGCAAACAAGAAGAAACAAATTTGACTAAGAGGGTTAGTATGTGATAACAAGGCTATTAGAAGCAGTAATAAAGCCATGTACAGGATAATAAACAAGACCCCAATTACAGATGTTTGGTAAGGACATCCATAACTCAGATAGTTTTTTATAGCTCTTAAAGCATGGTCAGCCAGTTTTTATACCATGTCTCTTACTACTTTAGAACTATTGACAAATAAATACATTTTTCTTTTAAGGGCAAACAGCCAATTTGTTTCAGCTATTAGGAGATCTAGTCCTCTCTGATTTTATATACCCACTGCACCTAATAATTCTATCTGGGCTTGAATGAAGGTATTTTTGTGAGCAAGTTTATCGAGGAAGTCTGTCACATTGTTACATGACTGTTAATGATAGCAGAAATATATGATTAGTTTTAAGGTCTTATGTGGATAGACACTGTTTATTATCTCTATTAGAGGAAATTTTTGAATAATCCAGAATGTTCCTAACAGAAAAAGACCCAAAAGGTGTCATGTTACAGCTTGAAATAGGAATCTCAAATATAGTAAAAAAGAAAATAATAGACGGTCTATTCATACAATTTATTTAGAGGGAGCAAACCATTTTACTTGTCTGCTTCATTCGATTGGTTGGTGTTTTCCTCTCTGAAACGAAACTTGTGGTCATTTATTGGTTCACAGTTGTATGAAGTTCATGGTTCTTCTTCATCTTCTGGTGTCTCAGGAGCTTGAATTTTATTTTAAGAGGTGAATCCAACTTTCTATTCCATGTATTTTAGTGGCAGGAGGAGTGATTCATAAGGTCGTAAATGACCTGCTCCTTTTGAGTGAGAGTTAGTCCAGGGTTCCACTCCAATTCCAGGTCTTGATTAAGACTTGATCATCAAGGAAACTTGGTATTGACTATTATTGTTAGTCTTTGAAAGTGGAAAATCATATTTCCATCCTCCTAGGTTGCCTTTTGGAAAGCTCCTAAAGGGATCATATGTTCAGAGAGTTGGATTCAGTGTCAGAGAGTAGATCAGATGTCAAAAGAGGCCTTCCATAAAGTATCACATATGGACTGAGATGAAGTGTGGACTTGGGCTGCATGAAGTCTTATTAAGGAAATTGCAAAGGCAGTTACCCATATTCTTGAGGTGGCTTTCTTGACATAGGTTGGCTAAGGTTCATTTGACAACTTGATTGGCTTACTCAACCTATCCTAATGATTGGGATCTCTTTACAGGGTGGAGGCCATAGTTAATTCCCAGTGCCTTGGCAAGTTCCTTTCTGGTTTGAGACATGAAAATGGGTCCTTTTTTACTCTGGATAGATCTAGGCAGTCCAAACGTAGGCATTTTTTTTTTTTTTTTTTGGTAAAGAAGACTTCTATAATCTCTAGAACCCATACTGACCTGGTTGGAAAGAGTTCTATCCACACAGTACAAATATTGACTCATACCAGGAGGTGTGTACATCCCTTACATGTAGGCATATGTGTGAAATCTATTTGACAATCTTCTCCAGGGGAGGATCCAGGTCTTTCTACTTGTACAGGAAATGAGGAAAAATGAGTCTGTGGTTTATGAAAGGCACAGACAGTAAATGTGATACACAACTGAGTTACAATATTATACATTTCTGGCCTGCAAAATAACCCATGTGCTATGGCAGTGGTGTAGTTTTATCCTAGATAGATGGCATGCTTGCATTCATTGTGGCAAAAATATTTGATGTCTCATATACCACCATTGTCCTTTTGAGTTCCTCCCTCATTATGAAACATTTGAAGAGCTTTTGTAGAGTATGCTAATTCTGAGTCAAAATCTTGGCACTAGGCTATTAATAAAGCTGTTGATGGGCCAGAATTATATTGGAGAGCAGTTTCTTTGGCAGTGAAATCTGCCTTAGAATTACCCTGGGAGAGGTAGTCTGCTGAGTCTGGATGTCCTTTGCAGCAGACAACTGCTACTTCTCTAAGGATATACACTTGCTTGAGGAGGT
>PVLA01015415.1:0-25463 GCA_004027455.1 Hydrochoerus hydrochaeris
TTTGTCATGGAAGTATCTTGTTTCTCCATTAAATTTGAATGAAAGTTTTGCTGGGTACATCAGTCTGGG
Organism: Hydrochoerus hydrochaeris; assembly: GCA_004027455.1. Classification (NCBI taxonomy): domain Eukaryota; kingdom Metazoa; phylum Chordata; class Mammalia; order Rodentia; family Hydrochaeridae; genus Hydrochoerus; species Hydrochoerus hydrochaeris. The sequence continues at coordinate 70 of PVLA01015415.1, forward strand.
TTGAAGGTTATTTTCTTTCAGGGCTTGAAATACCTCACTCCAAGCTCTTCTTGACTTGAGGGTTTGTGCTGAAAAGTCTGCCGTGATTCTAATGGGCTTTCCTTGATAGGTGAGTTGTGTCTTTTCTCTGACAGCTTTTAATATTCTGTTTTTATGCTGTATGTCTGAGATTTAATTATTATGTGTCTGGGTGTGGATTTATGTTGGTTGTGACTGTTTGGTGTTCTATATGCCTCACTTATCTGCATATCAGATTCTTTCCCCATGTTTGGGAAATTTTCTGCTATTATTTCTGTAAATACATATGTCAGTTGCCTGGACTCCTGTATCTTCGCTAATTCCCATTATTCTTATATTGTTGCTCTTGGTATCATCATGAAGCTTCTGGATTGTCATTTCATGCTGCTGTGTTATTTTTAAAAGTTCTGTCCTTTCCTGATCACTGTGATCCTGTCCTCAAGGTCCGAAATCCTATCCTCAGCTTCCTTTAGGCGGTTTTGCATGCTTTCAATAGAAGTTTTTGTTTCTTGGATGTCTCTTTGAGTTTGTTTCATGAATTCTGCTTGTTTTCTATATTGTTTATTCAAAGTTTCAATCAGTTTCCCATGCTCATGTACTTTTTTCTCTAGTTCTTCTTTAGCTGCATTCAACAACTCCTTTACTAAATTTGTTATTTCTATCTTTACATGGAAGACTACTTCTAATTTGATTTCCTCTATAGCCTGGTGCAGTTGTTTTTTTATTTCACTGGCTATCTTTTCAGAGATTCCTGGTGTGTTACTTTTGGGGTCATCTATTTCGGTGTCTCCTATACTTGCTTCTGGTGAACTATATGTTTGAGACTGCATTTTGCTTTTTTGTTTTGTCATTTTCACTCTGCTTGGTGTTTTCTATGTGTAGGAGGGGTTCACACACACTATTTTCAGACACAACAAAGAGACTGAGTCATTTTATAGTTCTTTTTGATCAAATACAATTTGATTTCTGTTCATACTGTCTTCTCATTTATGCATGTGTGTTGTTAGCCAGAAATATTTGTATTATTCTTGCAAGTAGTACTTTGCATCAACCTAAATTGCAAAGTCTCATTGGCTGTTTTGATGTTCTTCCTGAGTTTAAGTCATGTTTTCTCATTGGTTATGATAGCATTCTCATTAGGGAGTTCTTCATACTTTTTTAAGGTAGGTCCCCACAGTCAGTTGATATTTGTTATTGTCTAGCTATGCAAGCCAAATAGAAAGGAATATTTGCCCAAAAACTTGTCTGCCATATTTTTCTCTTTTATTCGCCTTGTAAGTTTTGATTATTTCTTTCACAAGAATAATTTTCAATAAAATCTAGGCTTATTTATATTCCACAGTGTTATAAGTTTACATGGGGCACAGAAGTGGGCTTTATTTAAAGAGAGCTTCTCTGGGAGAAGACATGAGAAGTGTTATATTGTTAAGTTCTTTAGTAGTAAAAATAAAACTTTGCTTACCAGATTCTGTATGTCCCTTGGCTTTAACAAGGCTAGTAAATGTAAATTGTTTATGACTTTTACTCACTATGGAAGTAAACAACTTTGTATTCTAAAAACTGGTGAAGCTTCTTGGATCTTTAAGTATAAAACTTTACTTGTGGCTAATATTTCCAAAAGTATTAATCTTTTTATTGTCATATTTTTATCTCCAGTTTTGATCCCAGTCCTGATTTCTTATCTTGCATTTTCAAATGCCTGATGGGCAGTTTGATAACTTATGGGCACTTCTTCAACTCAGTATGTTCTCAAGTAATATCAACTTTTCTTTTCTCTTTTTCTTGGCTTTTGTTCTGATAAAAGGGACTTGAACCTGTAAATAATTGCTGTATGCCCTAGTATTCAGTCATTGGCCAAAACCTATGATCTTTCTTTAAATGTTAATTTTTTCTTCCTAGTTATACCTTTCTTCTGTACATAACTACTTAAATTCTACCTAACTGTATTTTCAAAGACAGTGCTTTACTCTTTAGTGTATACTCCATAAAAATGTGCTAAATAAAATTTTAATTTATAGTATATTACTAGATGAGTGCCCATTTATAAATACATGTGTAGTTTTTAAAACAGATGTGCTATTTTAATATTACTTATTTACTTAGGATCATGCTATAAATATTCTTATATCAAAATTTGAAATGTGTATTTTAATGTTTGTATAGTATTTTATAAATAAAATATTATAATTTTTTTCTGTTCTGATATTTCTACAATTGAAGAGTTAGTTTATTCCAGTATTTTGGTAATTCAAGTAGTGCTATGATGAATATCCTAGAGATATGGGAAAAGTAACTTCCAACATGTTAGATGTCAGATATCCCAAATTTGTGGTTTCACAACATCTAGGAATGAGGTCGTGAACCAAAGGAGAGGGTTAGAGTTTAATTGAAAATGAGAAAAACAATTCCTGCATTTCTAGGAGGGGTGATGAGAAGGTTGCTACTTTGCCTCACAATCCAGAGCTTCTTATAGATAAGTGGAGCATAGAATTGCTTAGTTGTTTAGTAGCCAGCTATCACAAGTAGTTCTGGATTTAAAATGACCAGTTGAATCTCAGGCTCTCCAACCCAGTTCAACACATACAGTTTAAAGGAAATTGAGATTTTAGAGGAAAAAAAACCCATTATTTTTTATTATAAGTTCCTCAGAACTCAGTAGTATAGTGATTATACCTTCTTTTAGTAGAAATTAGGCTGCATTCCATGCTTCCTGAGTGTATTAGTTGGGGTTTTACTAGGGAAAACAGATACAACATAAGATATACAGATGTATAAGAAATGACAAGATTGGCTTATGATGATCAGCCACAGAATCAGATGAGGAAGTGTGCAGAGTGTCTACACACTGGAGGCCAAAGGATTCAATCTAAGGTCTGGAGTTCACCCTAGTGTCTTGTGCAAGTCCACACCAGCAGGCTGATGGGTCTGTGACAGAAAGCCAAAGGCTCTACACTGAAAAGCTGAAGAGTCTACACTAGAAGTCAGGAGACAAGGACCAAACCAAAGACAAAGACTGGAGCTTCTCCAAAGAATGGAATGCATTTGTCCTTCCTCTTTCCCTTTTATATCTCCAGGTGATGAGCCACCCCAGGGTGGGTCTTCTATACCATTTGGTTAAGTTTCTAAATGTCTCAAGTTGACACAGTCAATCACCCACTACACTGAGGAAGTTTATCCTTTGTCCAGAGTCCTAGTTCACTGTTTATTCTTACTTTAGTTTTTATCAACAGGACTGGATAACCGTCTCTATCTTGGGCTTTTCACCCAACTAGCTGCCTTACTCAAAAGCTAACTAACTAAACTGTTTTCGACACTAGTACTCGCATCTTTATGTATATACAGATATTTTCTTGGGGTTAGAGTATTCTGGCACATTAGAGAAGCAAAAAGTACAAAATGAACAGATTTATTGAGTTGAGGACATGGAAAGGAGCATGCAACCCATGGAGGTTAGGTTGTCTCTTTCGACCAGATACAGAGAGGCAGAGGGTTTTATGAACTCTGGCTGGAAGTGTTGCATGGGACAGATATTGATGACATGTGAAGAACCAATTGGAATTCTCTGTGTGTGCTAAACAGGAAAGGGAGTTGCATTTAGGGCTGAAGAAGAAGCAGGAGGTGGTAAGCATTCTGCTTTGGCCTTCTGCTATCTTAGACCACCACTTTAACTGTACAGTAATTTAAACTAGGGCAAGAACTTTTCATTAGGTAAGTTCCTAAATATAGTATCTGATGAAAGGACTGAACATTTAAGGCTTTTTTATATATCGAGAAGGTGCTTTTTAGAAAGGTTGTTCCATTTTAATTCCACTTTTAGCAATAAATGGCTGTCAGTTGTTTTCCTTGAAGTAATCATTTTACTTTGTTCATTTTCAAGAAAACATCTGTTAAATCAGTACCAAAGTTTAAATAACCAGTTTGTTTATCAGTTACTCTTTCATGTGTTAATAGCCCCTCAGGAGATATTACATTCAATTTACAAATCAGACAATTGCTAAGGTTTTTTATAAGGTGACTACCAAACATATCATCAGAGTGGTTTGGGGGAATTTCCTATTTTGTCACACAAATATATGAAAACCTGTCCTAACTGTCTAGATTTAAGTAAATTGTAATTTTCCTATTTTCTGAAGGACATTGTTAAATCTCCTTCCAACCTCACAGTGATGAAAAATTACTACCAGTGTAGTTTGGAATTACTGTCTTGATTAGTACTAAGATGCTAGCAGGTTTACCCACCATTGCTTATAGAATCATTGCAAATGTGAAAACTAAGAAAAAGCCAAATACAGTAATACCTCTGTTCACAAACAATTGGTTCTTAAATAGAAATGTTTGACAAAATTTTGCTTCCATTCACACACTGTACATAGAATGGCAAACACAACCACAGCCATCTTCTCACACAAGCCTAAAGGCATCCATCTTCTCTAAAATTGTAAAACAAATTAAACTCATCAACTGAGGTTCTGTTACAACATCTTAGTATTCTCATGGAAGGAATCAAGACCTCATAGGTACCTGAAAGGGTGTCAGAAGCCTTCAAAAATCTGTAGACTACACTTTGAGAACACTGCTTTTATCTGCCATAGAGTGTTCAAGAAGATTTAGTTTTGCTCATAATAAAATAAGAGAATCTTGAAGAATTAGTCATGTTACTTCTCTGCGATTATCTCCCCTGCCAGGTTCACCGTTGGGTCAATTATGAATCCATGCTGAAAGAATGTCTGGTTGGCAGAATGGCAGTTAAACCTGCAGTTCCGAAAGGTAAGTGCTGGTACTAAACTGGAATAATTGATGGGTGATGCCCAAGAACCTTTTTAAATTTAACTTGGATTTCAACAAATAGATTTAAATAAATCACAATATTTTTTCCACTTTTAAAGATTTTACATTAGTAAAACTATTCTACTCTAAAACATATTATGAATGTATCATACTTAGCTTTCCCATCACTGGGACCCAGTATGTGATACCCACAATTTAAAGGTAGAAAGATTTAGTTGGCTCACAGTCTCAGAGTTAGGTCCACAGTCTGCAGGTTCCAAGGCAGAAATGACATGGTGAAAACACCTGATATAGGAAAGCTGCTCACCCCATGCAGCCAGGAAGCAGAGGAAGGAAGAGCCTAGGATAAAAATATACCTTTGCACTTCACACTCCTAGGAGCCCACCTCCTACCAGACCCTACTCATTAGTAGATTAATGCATCAGAATTGTAAGGAACAACAGAGGTTAAGAGCAGAAAATATTAGCAGAAAGAAAGCTTCTGTCTAAAAGAGACAGAAGGGGTCCTGAGTGGGTGGCTGTAATCTTGACATCATTTTCTTCAGTTGGCAACCTGGGTAGAAACATAACTCTAACTCTAATGACATTTATAAGCCAACCTAAGTTATAGACAAATACTTTAAACATCCAAAAAGGCAAAAAGAATAAAACAAAAATAGCTGTATTTAACAAGTCACAAGTTAAACCAGCAGATAAACAGGCACACATGACACTTGTTAATAGGCCAGAGTGCACTCAGATGTATTTGGTCAAGTTGAATTACAATAACTTCTTTTATAATTTTTAAAGTTTATAAGCATAAATAGATTAGTGATAACACTTTGTAGGTAAATTAACAGTGATCCTTTATAGTGAGAATCATAAAAAATAAAATGTTTTACACCTGTGAAAACAAAGACACTTTTTAAAATGGGCCCTAGACCGATGATTATCTGATTGGGCTATCTTGCTATATAGGCTTCTCATTATTGTTTTGATAGCCACATGTAGTGCAGACTATTGAATGCAATTTTAACTATTTTCAGGTAGCTCAAGTTTGGGTGTAGAAAGAGCCTAGGTGGCACTCTTTGGAGCTAAGTATGAATTTAAATCAGTAAGGGGAAGAAAGCCTGCCAAGGCTTTACTTTTTCACTGCTGCAGGGTCCATGTATGACAGTGCTCATTTTGCCTGTGACTTTTGGACCATACTTAGATATTGGCCTTCTATTTTAGAGTCACACTTGGCATATCTTTGAGAATAGAAACTAGCCTGGCAAGATGGTTTGGAGTGAAATCATGAAGAGAGGCAGTCCTGGGGTGGTGCCTAATTTTTAATCTCTGTTCTCAGTTAAAACTGTTAAACTTATAAGGTTCCCTAGGAATGGTTTATCATCGAACTTATCTATTTGTAAAAATCAGTTGGTCCTGTCCTATAAAAACCAGTCAGCATCATTCTTGAGGAAAGAGAGTAGTAAAAGAAGTTAATCTCCAGTTTTGTCTAAGACCTAAAAGATAGATAAACTTGGAATAAAACTTGCGTATCTGTTCTTCAAGAGCTTCAGGATTAAATATAGATTAGTTTTTTTTAAAAAAAATAAGATCTAGATGTAAATGAAGATCAGTTTCACTCTGGACAAATACCTGAGGGAAATGTGTTTCTGAAATTCAGCAGCCACCGAGGAGAGAATTGCTTTGGATCAAATACTGCTGTAAACTGTGTTATTTTTCAGGGGCAGGGCAGTAGAAAAGGAACAGAAGAGTAACTCCGAGTATGAGCTAAATCCTAATCATCTCAGGTGCAGAAAGATAAGATTAACAGCTTTCACAGGATGGAGCTCTAATGCTTAGCAAAACATACCACCAGAAACAAAAGTTATGATTGACTCCACTTCTATTGCCAAATCAAAAAACCGATAATCAAAGGTCCTAAATGACTGTTTTTTAACCTTTTGAAAGAAAGAAAATGAAAGTGTTCCAACTGTCTAGGGCTTATTTTCTAATAAATGACTCTGAATTGAAAGTTCTCAAATCTCAGCCTGCAAAAGAGATCTGTTGCCTCCTGTGACAGATAAAGGCAGGTCCAGGAGAAATCGTGGCCTTAGGACAAATAGGTCTTTGAGACATTTTGGGTTTTCTATCTAGTCACCTAGGTAAATTTCCTTCACAGCAGTGCTGGCTAGGCTCTATTTAAATCTGCTCAGAAAATATGTATCCCTGGATATCTGTAATATACTCAAGAAATTCACAGATTGAAATCTGTACCTATTGTCTTTCATTGAAATCCAGTGATTTAAGTGTAACATTGTATCTCCTCGATCAAGTTTATAGGTCTGAGTAAGTGTTCTAAAGATCTTAATGTACTTACCAGGGTCATCTGAAAACTTTCCTAGATCTTGCTTAATCTGTTTCAGGTTACTGAGAGAAAAGGGTCTAAATTCCCTATTTACTTTCTGTAAGGGATATTGACCATGAGAAGCTTGAACAAAATCAGTTTAGGATGGATACAGTTTCATGTTTAATCATGGTTGGCCTAGAAGCTTTACCTTAAGGACCCTATAGGCAAGTAGGGGAAGCCTCAGACTCAGTAATAGGCTTTGATTAAGGTTGTCTGGAAAACCTTGTCCTCGGGCTCCAGTGGTCTAGGAGTAGCAGCCTCAGGCTCAGAAATAGTGGATGTTTTAAGAGGCAAGAGGTATCTCATTTTCCTGTGGCTCATATTGACATTTTGAACAAAAAATAAGGATTATTTCTTAATGCAAAGGAAGTTTGGACATAAGGCAATTTTTTTAGTTACATATGCTTATATTTTTTTATTTAAAGAGAAAAAAAAGGTAGAAATATTATAGAATTTCAAAAAAAAGGTTAAACAGTAAGAGATCACTGGTTGATAAATTACATATTATCCTTTTAGAAATAGCTGTTCAAGTTACAAAATTAGAGCATACAAAGTAGACATTCAAGCAGGTAGACTGCAAACAGATCTGTTCAACAATCCAACAAGAACCACAAGGCAATTTTGACCATTTTTCCTCTCAGTTACAGTACAATTCTAGTTATGTGCATTGAAATCAATACTTTCTCTGCGTTACATCTTGGCTCTGCTGGGTAGACAGGCCATGTGCAGGTGCAGAAAAGTAGTAAACTGCTCTTTTTCAATATGTAAGGATCAAATATTTTCCAGTGCTTAAACATACATTCCGAAAGAGTAAGTGACTTTGACAGTGAGCTCCCCAGCAAAATGAAAAGAAAATGTCAATGTTCCTTTAATTTTTATTTGATTTCTAAACCCTCATGGCATCCCTCAAGTTCATTTCACTTCAGGGCAGGTGGAAGCTGTCTGGAGAAAGATCAGCAGATAAAATTCAATCAGCTTATCCACCCTCATACTGGTATGTAATTTTATCTTACCAGGGAGTTTAGGAAGCTTAGGTATTTAACTCCTGTAGGCATTTTTTATAAACAGAACTTACAGTTGATGTCAGCTTTAACAATCATGTTTAAAGAAGGAAGCATTTCTTAGCACTAAACCATTGTTTTCTAGTTCTTTGAGGGGTCAAATACCAGAAAAAGTGAGTTGGAAATAGTTGGAGCACTTCTCAAACTGCAAAGGAGATTACTTGTAGAGATAGAACCAACAGTTGGCTTGAGGGATTCTGCTTGGGGCTGTGGGGGATAGAAGTCTCCAAGACACTTGTGTTATCTCATTCCCTAGTCAACCTTTCCTAGCAGCAAGACAAGACTGTGCCTTTTTAAGTCCATTTTAAAATTTTTATATCTCTGAAGCTCACAGGTTACACTTATGTCCATCACCTACAAATCACAATTTACATATTAGTAAAGGCATATTTTTTTCAGTCTTCAACATGTACATGAAAGAACAAAGGCTAAAATCTCTTTCTTACTCCTAGTTAGCATATGCAAGGCACAAATGTAAATCGTTCACCCTGATAGCTATTTTCCTCTGTGAAAGGCAAACAGCTGTTGCAAGCTGGTGATCTAAAGACACCTAATTAATTCCCAGCAAATTGGAGAAAACTTAGGAGGAGTTTCTAACTTACTAGCAAAGAGAGAAAAGCATGAGAAATAAGTAGAGATTTTTCTACTGGCTTCCCAGTCAAGCAGTCAAGAGCCAGTTTCCACTGAGGTACCTTTCTTTAGGTATCTGCCAGGGAGCAGCCCTGGCCATGACCCCTCAGTTGCTTGCTGTTTCTACTGTTCTGTGTGACTAGAGTTGTCTCCAGAAAAGAATCCAGATGCCTATCTTGTCAACATTCTATTGCCCATTGGCTTCAATGACGATTCATCAGAAGGTACTGAGGAAACCTATCCTTTGCTTTAACAGTAGCAGCTACAGTAAGAGCATTTAACTAGCTGGCAGATAATCACTGTTTGTTAAAGTTCTCTAAGGGATAGATGATAATCCAAGCAAAAATCATTACATAGCATTTTAAAAATTTATTGTAAAAATTTCAAAGTTGTCAACTTATTATCGAAGTATTTTCCTCTCCTATACATATAAATGATAGCTAGACCTAGGCAGTAAGAAGGAAGGTTGGAGATCCTCCCTTAGGCTAAATGAGATTCTTCCCTTAAGTGTGGTGCTTTGGAAATAGTGCCTTCTGGTTCCACCCAGAAGTCTGTTCTTTCCATGTGGTTTTGAGATCAGTCTTCTGAGGAAGACTTTTGTTCAGAACACTGAGACAAGACATTGCTTTTATGTGTGTTCTGGACTTGCAATGTTCTGATGTTTTTTATGACCCAGAGATGGGCAATGTATTTTTTGACTAATATGAATTCCCTGTCCTTGGCATTAACAAATCATCACTCTGTGGGTTTAATGTAAAGGTTCCTAGTTGTTCAGTAGGAGGAAAAGTTTGGGATAATTTAGAGTTCCCCTCTAACCTTACCTACCTCAAAAAAGAAGAAAGTGAGAGGGAAAGACCAGAAATAAAATTAGAGAAAGTCTTTTCTTCTCATGTTCACAGTGAGTCATGGAAACAGCCTACCCATGAGTCATTACTATCAGCCTTGAAAAGTGAGAATGGAGAATCTCAAGACCTAAGATTGCCAATCGCCTCTTCACCAGCAGAACATCAGACCAAAAAGGAAACTGAGGCAGAACAGGCTCGATATTTCCTCTAGAGTATAGAAGAGGATGAGGGCCAGCGTGTCCCAGTGAAACCTGTACCCCAAGTGTTAAGAATGGCCACCAACCTATCATCTTTTATGCTGGTGGAAGGGATCCCATGATTTATTAATAGGCATATATATTTTCTAAATAGTAATAGACCATTTTATAGCATTTCATGTCAAAATCCACACTAAACACAACTTTTCCCTATTGTTGCTAAGATAAACCACAGTAGTCAAGTCAAACAAAGGACACTAGGAAGTTCAGCAACTAGTCCAAATGTAACATATACAAAGCAGGAATAAAATATCCCATTAAAGAAGCATCATAACCTTCCTATGTTTTTAATTTAATTTTATTATTTTAACAAAATTATATAAGAGAGCATGAGCAGTTATAAGCAGTGGGCAAAAACATAACATGAAAATTTCAAACATAAAAATTTTTATTCCCTATGTGAGTCAAAATCCAGAATCTACTAAATAAAAGCAAACTTTTAACTTTGTCCTGTTATCTTAGTGAAGACCTGCAAATGATGTAGAGGAAAGAAACTCTCAACCTGCTAGATGTCCAAAATGCAGAGTTTGTGTTCTATAAAATTGAGGAATGAATTCCAGGAACAATAGAGGTTAAGGGTAGGAAGACTTTATTGAAAAAAAAAAGAAAAGCCTCTGTCTAAGAGAGGCAGAAGAGATCCCAGAAAATTGGTTGCCTGCCAACTCTGCTTTTCAATGGTGTTTTATTCAGCAAAGCCATGAGTAAAGTAGGCTCAAGGTGTGACAAAACTTTAGTCAGCTAATAAGATTACAAGTATTGTCACTTAGGTAGTGTTGATCCAGTAGGAAGCCACAAGGTATGTTTGAAGTGGGAGAAAACTTATGGTGAACCAATAAGATTACAAGTATAGTTACTTAGGTTATATAGATTAAATGGAGATCAAATTGGGAAGCCAGTCCCATAGCAAGTACACATGCGATGAACTAGGACTTTCCTTGAAGGGGTGGATTAAGGAGGTTTGGTCCTCTACCCTCACATGCTTGATGCCTACTTAGAATATACTGCTGTTCATCCCGAGGGGAAATATATGGGTATAGTCCTTTCTCTTTTCTTTGAAGCCTCGCCTTTAATGAATGTGCCTCCAGCTACAGTTGTCTTTTGCACTGACCTTTCCAGGCCCCAGCCCTGACTGCCTACAATACTTTTAAATAACTTAGCTATCTATAGTAATAGCAGAATCTGATATGGCCTTAACATCTCATTTAATATCTTGAACAGCCATTGAGATGTTAGCAAAAGGACCAGGAATGTATACACATTTAGCTTTTACAAATGCACAAGTACCCCCTTGTGCTTCTGTTAGAATTCCATCCAAGTTTGGAAGATGGTTTGGCTCATTACTTTTACTTTTTCATTCAAGAGAGAGACTGATCATCGTGTCATTTAAGGCCTACTGAGTATAGTTAGTTAAGACCTTTGGTGTGTTGCATGACATCCTCTAATCCTAGGGAAGGGATAAAATGGAAGCCAAATGATCATAGCAGTGAAACAGATTTCTAGACCATTGATGTTGTAGGTGGTAGAAGTTTAGTTTGCAGGTTTTTTGATACTTTTGACACTCCTTCCTTGTAACCATTTAAGTCCCATAATGTGTCTCCTGTCCATCTAGGAGATATCCATGGCCACAGTTTGGCTCCACAGGACCAATGAGTGCCATTAGGGGCTTCTCATCTAATTTTAGGGCAATTAAACTAGTCTGTTGCAAAATAGTCTTTAACCTGTAAAGTTATGCTGTGTATATACTGCTCAGGGGATGTCTAAACATATTTAGTAGCATTAGGGCAATGAGAATAATAGTGATTTTTTTTGTTGTTGTTGTTCCCAACATAAGGGGTCTTTCTATTAATTTTTCATAGTTAGAGTTACTCACATATAATCATCATCAGTGTAAATATTGACCTTCCTGTGCTTCACTGAGATGTAAAGCTCTGGTATGAGTCCTGGTAGCTAAGCACTATCGCCGCAGGCAGATGAGGAACTTTCAAAGGTCTGATGTAAAATCACTACTGCATACCCTGTCTTTTTGTTCTGTTCTGCCATCACAGAAGAGGATCAAATCAGGGTCAGGGAGAGGAATGACTAACAAATCTTTTTTGGCTGCATATGTATGAAAAATTACTTATTTGCAGTAATGTCTTTCAGCCTCAGTTTTCTCTTTTCCTGGTAGAAAGGTGGCAAGGTTTAAGGAGAAACATTTTCTTCTAGAAGTAGAGCCTGTTATTCAAGAAGTTGGTTGTCTAATAACCATAAGCTCACTTTGAAGAAGAAAGAAGTCCTGCCACATTATGGGGTGTGTATGCAGTGAGATCTTTGCTTGAAGTCAGCTTGGATGCCTCTGGCACCAAGAGAACTATTGCAGCCACAACTCTAAGGCAAGCAGGCTATACCTTTGCTATAATGTCTAATTCATGACTCACATACTCTACAGGCTGTTGAGCACATCCTCAATCCCTGTGTAAGCACTCTGAAAGCCATGCCTCACCTTTCATCATCAAACTGAGGTGGTATCCTCTTGATAGTTGCAGTGCTAGAGCATTTAGAAGTGTTTGGTTAAGATTCTGGAATGCAGTTTGGAAATCAGATTCTCAGTTTTAAGTATGGATATCAATCTTTTGGACTTCCTTTATAAGCTGATAGAGGGTTCATGCAATCTCACCATATCCCACTATCCAAAAGTGACAAAAGCCTGTAATTCCTAGGAATTCCCTTAGCTGTTTTAGAGTTTTGGGCCATAGGAAGGAAAGTATTGGTTTCATTCTTCTCCCAACATTTGGTTTCTCTTAGATATAATGTTCAAGTATTTTATCTTAAGGCTGCAAAGTTGTGCCTTAGACCTAGAAACCTTATAACCCCTATCCACTGGGAAGTTCAGCAGAGGATGAGTGACTTGGTATACAGATTGTTTGAGGAGACACATAACAGTAAATCACCTACATTTTGCAAGAACGTGGCCTGGAAAAATTCAAAACACCAAATTGTGAGAAAGCCCTTGCCTCCCAAAATGAGGACTGTCTGTGAATCCTTGAGGAAGCACAGTGCTTGCCATTTGAGAGGCTTATAAGGATTTTCAAAAATAGACTGGAAATCTGTATGTAAAAAAAAGAGCATCTTTTAAATCTAACACTGAAAACCAATCGGCATCTTCCGAGATCTGAGAAAGGAGAGTGTACATGTTAGATACTAACTGGTAGATTGGCATTAGTGTTTCATTTATCCTATACAAATCTTTACACTCTTTTGGGATTTTGAACTCCCAAGATTGGAGTGTTGTAGTGGCTGTTGCAGACTTTAATTAAACCTTGTGCCATTAGGTTATCAATTATAGACAATCTTCTTCTCTTACGGTCTTATAGGGTATTGCCTGTGGCGAGAAAAAAGTAGTAGAATCTTTGAGATATGTTTGCACCAGAGTAGCTCTTACTGCTCTATCTATTCTATCTTTAGTTGCACATACTTCAGAATTTATTTCTCTCTCCATGAGGGGAAGGCAATGTGCCTGACCTGGTCACATTTATTACAGTATTCAAACAAGATAATATATTTCTCCCCAGGAAGGGAATTAAAGTTTTAGGCATAAAAGGAATATGAAATAAGAAAAACCATTCAGTTACAGCCTAAGGATTGTGAGAAATAGCAGTTTACCTCTTCTCCATTAACTTCTTTCACTGAGATATGACAATTGGAAGGAAGACCAGGGTTAAAAGAGGGCCTAAGAGACGCAGCAATGTCCAGCAGTGGACTGGTTTCTGTTCTCTCTGTACTCAAGATTACCTACTTATCTGCTGTGGAGATGACAGTTTTGCCAAAGGAAAAAGGTAGAGAGTGTCCTGGGGCCCCTTAGTCTTGCTAGACTAGCTGGTAAGATGAGTCTGAGCGCTGAGACCTTTGCTTCACAACATAGTTTGACTTCCAGTGGCCACCTTTGCAATCAGGCTGTGGCTCAGGGCGCCTCTTATGGCTGTCCCTCTTAAAGTAGCCTGTTTTTGTTTTTGTTTTTGGTGCCAGGAATCAAATTCAGGACTTTGCACTTTCCAAGCAGGTACTTATGCCAGTGAGCTATATCCCTAGCAAGGTGCCTTGGTTTTTTGCAGCAATAGCAGGTGAATTTAGTTGTCAAGCTCTTCTTGGAGCCCTGAGAATCACTTAGGGTCTATTTCTTTTTTCTTTTCTTTTTTTTTTTTTTAAGGGTCTATTTCTTTTAAGTCTGTGACAAAAGCAAATATTTTATCTTGGTCTTTTTGTTTTCCCCCCTTTAATTTCTCCTGGCCTCAATTAAAAAATGCTGAAGAGACAATTCTTACTAAAGTGTCAAATGAGCTATTTGGAGCAAAAACTGTCTTTTTGCAGTTTTTTTTCTAATATCTAGGCCTTACTGAGATAAACTTGTCTATTAAATCAGGAGCTGGGGAAATATGTTTCATCACTGTCTCCCATAAATTATCTAAGAAGGCAGAGGGATTTTCATCTTTACACTGATGAATAGTTGACAGTTTAAAACAACTGACAGGTTTAGATCTCATCCTTAGACCTTTAAGAATGTATGTCTGAAAGTATCTGCTATACCAGTCTTCCATCTGGAGGTAGGCTAGTGGGGGTTTTGTATAGGGACTGCTTGGTCTCCAGTAGGAACTGGCTGTTCCCCTGGTTGCCTGTCTCTTCACCATCTAAAATGAATATGCTCTTCATCACTAAATATAATAGCAGCTTGTAGTGCTGCTTTTCTGTCACTAAAAGTCAATGTTTGATTTAAGAGTAACATTACATCTTTCCAGTCTAGTTCATAGGTCTTATAAAGACCCCAGTGTACTTACTAGGGTCATCTGAAAATTTTCTGAAATCTTATTTAATCTGCTGTAGGTCACTGAGAGAAAAGGGTCCCATGAATGTGGGTAGTTCAGTATTTGCCATTCATTCCCTATGGCTTAGATTGACATTTGAACACAAATAAGAATTACTTCTTAATGCAAAGAAAATCTGAACACAAGGCAATTCTGATCATTTTTCCTCTTTTTTACAGTACAATTCTGGTTGTGAAATAGTATTATAATCAGTACTTCCCTCTGCATTCCATTTTGGATCTGGGAGGCAGGCCATGCACGGGTGTAGAAGAATATTAAATGACTGTTTTTTTCCATGTAAGAGTCAAACATTCTCCAGGCTTAACAATACATTCCAAAGCAGTAAGAGACTTTGACACTGAATTACTGATTTCTGAAATTCAAGAAGAAAGAACTGGTGTCCCTTTAATTCCTTTGATTTCTATACCCTCATGGTGTCCCTCATGTTAATTTCCCATCAGTGCAGGTGGCTGCTGTTTGGAGAGAAACCAGAAGGTAGGCTAGGTTGAACTAGCCACATTTTACCAGCTCACAACCCTATCTTCCCTACAAACTAGTTAACTCTTGTAGGTGTTTCTAAAAGCACAAGTTTCAGTTCCAACAGTCTTGTTTAAGGAAGGAAGTAGTGCTAGCAAAACCAATAATCAAGAGATCTAAACCACTGCTTTTTAGTTCTTTAAAGACAGTAAGGGCAGATATCAAAAAGTAAGTTTGAAGTAAGTAGACTCAATCTCAGCCTACAAAAGAGATAGATAGATACAATGAAGTAAATCTTAATTCCTGACCCTAGAATGAAGCAACCTCTAAAACATTTATGTTATCTATCTGATCACTTAAGCAATCTTTCTTAGCAACAAGACGAGACCAAAGTTTACTCAAAATACATTCTAAAATTTCTGTCTCTGCAGTTCATAGATTAAATTTAAACCCATCTATTAACCACAATTTACATGTTAGTAAAGGCACATTTGTCATTTTTTTTTTATACACACATAAAAGAAAGGCTAACTAAAGCCCCTTTTTACAAAAATTCTTAGCATGTGGAAGGTACAAGTGTAAATCACTTTTCTGGTAGCTGTTCTCTTCTATTAAAAGGCAAACAGTTGTTGCAGGCTGCCTCAGCTTGACCTTCTGGAGGGAAAAGCAGCCTAACAACAAGGTGATTCTAAAGTTAACTCCCAGAAAGTTGGAGAAAAACTTAAAGGGAGTTTCTAATTTATTAGCAGAGAAAAAAGTATAACAGATAACTGGAGATTCTTCTGCTGGTTACCTAGTTGGGCTGTTGAGACCCAGCTTCCAATGAAGAACCTTTGGTTCTCTGCTAGAAAATCACCCTGGATGTTGTCCTCTCAGATTTCACTGTTCCATGCAACCAGAGATTTGGCTCCAGAAAGAAATTCAGCTGTCTGGTCAACATTCCATTGCTTATTGACTTAAATAGAAATTCACCAGAAAGTAGACAGTCTTGTGCTTTAAGAGTAGTAGGTGCTCTAAGAGCGTTTAACTAGTTGGTAGAGTGACCACTCTTTGCTTAAGTTCTATAAGGAACAGATAAAAGCCTGAGCTAACTATAGATTTCATAAAAAAACCCATTTCATGGAATTTTATGTCAAATTTCTCTAGCACTATTTTCCCCAGCACTGCTAAGGTAATAAACCACAAAGGGATTTAGTAAATTCAACAGGTAGTCCAATTGCAACATACATAAAACAGTTATACAAGACCTTGCTCATAAATGCAAATCACAATATTTCCTGTGTTCTTAAATTTATCATCATTTTAAACAAAGGACAATGCATAAAAGAGACAAGGCATGAGCAATTGACAAAGATAGGGCATAAAATTCAAGGCATACGTAGACACAAAGACAAGTTCAAGACATAAACAGTTGACAAACCGGGATGACAATTTTAATTACCTAAGCAAGTCATAATCCAGAATCTGTAAAAGGAAAGCAAAATGCTTACCTCCATCCAGTTATCTCAGTGAGACCTCCAAAATGATGTAGGGATGATATAGGACCTCTAATAATCAATATTAGGGAAATACTGTAACTCCCAACTTGCTAGTGTCTGAAACACTTGAGTTCATGTTCCCTAAAACTGAAGAATGAACTCTAAGGAACAGCAGAGGTTAAGAGCAAGAAATATTTATTGGGAGAAAGTTTCTGTCTAAGAGAGAAGGGATCCCAAGTGGGTGACTGAGGACCCCACTTCTCAAAGGAAGTTTTATAGAGCAAAACTGCAAGGTTGGTACAGTCATGCAGTGGGTATAAGGTAGGACAGAATTGTGATTAACTAGTAAGATTACAAAAATAATAATTTAGGTAATGATGATCCAGTGGGGAAGCCATTCACATAGCAAGGATGTCTGGAAAGAACACAGATCTTTCATGGAGGGGGTAGAGCAAGATCTCTTCCTGATTCCCCCCCCTATGTGATTGATGCCTATTTAGACTATGAACAATTAGTGTTTATCCTTAGGGAAGGTATGTTGGTGTAGTTATTCTATCTTTTGTCTTGATGTCTGACCTCTAACAAATATGCTTCCACCTACGATTGTATCCTTATTTGCTGCACTGACTCTTGAGAGCCTAATCCTGTCTGGCTGCCTATAATATTTTTAACTAATTTAGTTGTCTATAGTAACATCTCCTTTCTTGAACAGTTTTTACCACTCCCTACCTTCATATCCAGGTTTCTATTACTTTGTTTTTAGGTTTCATCCCTATTTCCTAGCAGTTAATGACAGTGAAGGATTTATAGCCATGGATCGGTTGAACAATTAGAGATAGAAGATTTAGAGATGGCCTATCACCCTCCATTTAAAAGTGGTTGTTTTGTTTGTTTGTTTGTTTGTTTGTTTTTTGTACCAGGGATTGAACTCGTGATCTTGTACTTGCCAGGCAGGCCTTTGTGCTGCTGAACTATACTCCCAGCCCCTCACCCTCCATTTCAAATTATAGATACTGAGGCTTAAAGACATGCATATCTTACTAAAGAATGCAAAGTTATTTAGTCAGATAAGCTCTCTGTTTAAAAAAATTGTGTTTCTTTTTGTAAGGCATGGAATCACTTTATATTGTGGGAATAATTTCCTTTGCTTCTTAACCATTGGCAGTCAATGGTGGTTGATTTTGCTCTAGGTGATACTTGGCAATGCTTTGAAGACTGTTCATTTATCTGTTGATAGGCATATAGGGAGCTTCCATAATTTAGCTATTGCGAGTTGTGCTGCTATAAACATTAATATGTATGTGTCACTCTAATATGTTGTCTTTAATTCTTTCAGGAAGATACCCAGGAGAGGTATAGGTGGGTCAAACAGAATTTCCAGTTTTAGTTTTTTGAGGTATCTCCATTCTGATTTCTGTAATGGTTGTACTAGTTTATATTCCTACCAGCATTGTTAAGGGTTCCTTTTTCTCCATGACCTTCCCAGCATTTGTATTTTGAGTTCTTGATGATAATCATCTTTCAGGAGTAGGATGAAATCTCAGTGTTGTTTTGATCCGCATTTTTAATGGCCAAAGATGCTGAACATTTTTCCATGTCTTTATTAGCCATTTGTACTTCTTCTGAGAAATGTCTATTAATTTCAGTTGATCATTTGATTGGATCTTTCTGAGGGGTCTAATTGTTTTGAGTTCTTTGTATATTTTTGATATTAGTTCTGAGTCAGAGGAGTAGTTGGTAAACATTTTTCCCCATTCTGTAGTTTATCTCTTCATTTTTTTAGCTGTTTGCTTTGCTATACAGATGCTTTTTAATTTGACTTAATCCCATTTGTTAATATTTGGTACTGTATTATATCGTGTAGAATTGGAGTTCTGTTCAGAAATTCCTTGCTATGCTTATGTCTTTAAGAATTTTACCAATTTTTTCTGTCAGCCAATTAAATGTTTCTGTTTTATATCTAGGTCTTTAATCTACTTGATTTCAGTATGAGGTGAGAGATATATATCTAGATTTATTCTTCTGCACATGGATAATGACTTTCTCCAACTTCATTTCTTAAGGAGGCTATCTTTCTTCAAATACATCTTTTTGGTATCTTTGTCAAAGATCTGATGGCCAAAGGTACTTGGGTTTTTTTTTTACATCCTCTAGTATATTCCATTGGTAACACATCTGTTTTTGTGCCATACCATGCTGTTTTTATTACTGTAGCATTTCAGTGTAATTTGAAGTCCAGGGTTGTAATGCTTTCTGCTTTACTCTGGTTTGTTTAGGATTTCATTGGCTATCCTGACTCTCTTCTGGTTTTATATACAACTTAGCACTTTTTTTTCCCCTAGTTTTGTTGAAAATGCTTGTGGTATTGTAACTAGAATTGTATTATACTGATATGTCATTTTGGTAATGTGACAGTTTTGACAGTATTGGTCCTAACTATCCAAGAACAAGGAATTTCTTTACATTTCTAATGTCCTCTTCAATTTTTGTTTTCACATGAATATAATTTTAATTATAGAGGTCTTTTACTTTCTTCATTAAGTTAATTCCTAAGTTTTTTGTTTTGTTGTTGTTATTTATATCTTTATAAATATGTATACACATGTACATACACATGCATGCTGGGAGTGGGATGTTACTCTGATTTTTCAGTTCACTGTTGGTGTACCAGAACTTGATTGAGGGTTGTGTGCTGATCTTGTTTATTATTTCTAAGAGTCTTTGAATTTATTATTTCTAAGAGTCTTTTGGTAGAGTTGTTGGATCTTCTCTGTAAAGGATCATGTTTTTTGTGAATAAATATAGCTTAATGCCTTCCTTTCCTGTTCAGATCCTCTCTTCTTTCTCTTGCCTGATTGCTCTGCCTTTAGTTTGAAGCACTGTGTTGAACAGGAGTGGTAAGAATAAACACACTGATCTCATTCCTGATTTTAGAAGAAATGCTTTTAGTTTTTCCCCATTTCGTATAATGTGGTCAGTGGTCTTGTCATAAATGGCTTTTATCAGTCTAATGTAAGGACATTCTGTAACTGTTTCTTGTCAGGATTTTGTTTTTCTCAAGAATGGTTGTTGGATTTTTCCAGAGGTTTTTTCTGTGTCTGTGGTCAGGATGTGTCATGATCTTTTTAATGATTTGTTGCCTGTGGTTTGGAAGTGTTGTTGATGATTTTTATATCTGTTTATTTGAAAAGTTGTCCTATAGTTTTCTTTTTTTTGTGAGTCATTCTCTGGTTTTCATATCAGGGCAAGACTAGCTTCAAGGAATAAGTTTGGCAATGTTTTTGCCGTTTCAGTTTCATGAAAGAGTTTGAGGTGTCATGGCATTAATGTTTCCTAAAAGCTCTGGCATAAACATTGTGTTTTCCAAAACAGGGTCTCACTATGTCTTTCAGCCTGGCCTTGAACTCACTATGGAGCCCAGATTGGCCTCGAATTTGCGTCATTCCTCTCGCCTTAACCTCCCAAATGCTGAGATTACAGACATGCACTACCAGATCCAGAGAGTTCTGGAAAATTAAGTAGGGAAGCTATCAAATCTTGAATTTTTCTTAATTGGTAGGGTTTTTATTATTGCCTCTAGTTTGTTATTAGCCTGTTCAGGGTTTATATCTTCTTGATTAAGTATTAGTATTCATATCTGTCTAAGAATTTAACCATTTCTTCTAGATTCTCCAATTTATTGGAATATATGTTTTAAAAATAGTTTCTTATAATCATCCATGGATTTCAGTGTTGTCCATTGTGATTTTATCTTTTTAATATCTAATTGTATTTCCTTCTTTGGTATGTTTGGCTAAGGTTTATCACTCTCATTTATCCTTTCAAAGAACTAGCTCTTTGATTCATTGACCCTTTCTCTTTTTTCCTCAACTTTATTTCTGCTCTGATATTTATTGTTTTTTCACAAGTCTTGGATTTGAGTTATTCTTGTTTTCCTGGGAACTTGAGGTCCATCATTAGGTTATTTTTTAGGATCACTCTCTTTTTCTAATGTGAGCATTCATGGCTTTAAACTTTCATCTTATTAGTACTTTCATTATATTTCATAGTTTTTGGTATGGTTTGCCATTTGAGTCTAGGAACTTGTTATTACTTTTTTCTTGTTATTATTTTTTATTACTTGTTTTACTTATTACTTTATCTGTGTTCCATTGATTTCAACTGTGAATTATTTATTACTTATTACTTGTATTACTTGTATTAAGTTGTTATTACTTTTTGTGTTCCATTGATTTCAGCTGATTTAATTTCTATGTGTTTGTATAGTTTCTGTAGTTTCTTTTGCTATTGATTTCTTTTTTTTAAAATTTTATTTAAAGAGAAAAAAGCAAAACAGAAAAAGGGGTAGAAACAATACAGAATTTCTGAAAAAAAACAGTAAGAAATCACTAGTTGATAAATTACATATTGTCTTCTTAGACATAGTTGTTCAAGTTACAAAATTAAAGCATACCAAAGTGGACATTCAAACAGTGAGACTGAAAAGAAGTTCAATGATCCAATAACAACTTAGCAACATGGTTATCAATTCCACACACTTAAACATAAATGCAGTTATATTCTTTAGAGCACTTTCTTTTCTTCCTTTTACTTTTTAAAGTCCATTATTTGTTTAGTTATATGCTGTTTCAGGTTGCTCAGTACCTTACTGACCTGTTTTGTTGTTATTTACTTTTTAATCACCTTATATTATTCTGTTGTTTTGTTTTTGAGTTTCTCCTCATCCATGCCCCATGGATCATCTTTGGTGTAGCAGGGAGGTTTTTGGAAGCATTTTGTTTTTTGTTATCTACTTTTTTTTTTTTTAAGATAGCAAAATACAGCAGAACAAGACAGAACAAGGCATGCAAGGCAGTGCAGTGAAATTGGCACAGAACCTCACTGAAGGTCACCAGGACACCTACAACAGGCATAACAACACATCCCGTTCTGTTCACATTAGCTGTTCTTTCAATCAGGTAGAGCAAAATGGAAGGAAATATTGAACTTATGAAAACAGACTATTGAATAGAGTAGTACCATTAATCAAAACTGAGAAAAACAGTGATAAAAATATTTGCCTTCAAAGAGATCGTAGAAGGAAATTGCCCTTACTTGCCACATTTGCATACATTCATCCTGCCAAGAGATACTCAGACCTCTGGCTCCCACTTGCTAACCAGGGGGAGGGATGGATTGATGTCTGATACTTAGCCCGCACACCGGCAGGCCCCCAGTTGCTTACCAGGGCGGTGACTAGGCTTCCTGTTCTCCCAGTGCCCAAAGTTCCAACATGATGCAGAGCTCAGGAACCGCTGCTAGTTCTCGCCCTGGTGCACTGGTGACTTGCTAGGCCCCCAGCTGCTTACCAGGGCGGCAACTAGGCTGCCTGTTCTCTCGGTGCCCAAAGTTCCAATATGATGCAGAGCTCAGGAATTGTTGATAGTTCTTGCCCTGGTGCACCAGCAGCTTCTGAGGCTCCCAGCTGCTTACCAGAGCAGCAAGTAGGCTGTCTGTTCTCGCAGCGCCCCAAGTTCCAACATGATGCAGAGCTCAGGAATCGCTGATAGATCTGCTATTGATTTCTAATTTCGTTTTAGTATGATTTCAGTTTTTTTAAAAATTTATTTGCACATGCTTTATGACTTAATGTGTGGTCTGTTTTGGAGAAAGTTCATGTGCTGCTGAGAAAAATGTGTGCTTTCTAGATGGATGTCAACTATGTAGATGTCTGTTAAGTCTGTTTGTTCAATGGTTTGGTTTAATTCTAATATTTCTTTCTTGGTTTTTTATCTGGTTGACCTATTTGTGAGAATGAAATATTCAGTTCACTCACTATAATTGTATTGATGTTTATCTGACCTTTTGTGCCCAGAATTTATGACATTGGTTTGCCTGCATTTGCATTATAATTTTTTTCTCTTACTGTTAAATTTTTTGTTCTATTCATAGTGACTGACCTTCTTTGTCTCTTCTGATCAATTTTGGCTTAAAGTACTGATATAGTCAGGCATTGTGAGGAGAACAATTAGAATCAGGACACAAAATTTATAATATTATTTATGATGGTCACCCAGAGTTTAACACAAGAAAGTGCAGGAAATCTACCCACAACACTAAAGACCTGGAATATTCAGCCAAGGGCCTGAATCCCACAGCAGTGTCACACATGAGTCCAGATGAAAACCTAGAGCCCATGACAATGCCTCCTACGAGTCCACCTGGAGGTCTAGAGCCCATGAGAAGGTCTCACACCAGTCTGTTTTATGGATCTGTGCTGGGAAGGCCCAAAGGTCAGCAGTGGAAGCTAGGAAGTTTATGCCAGCAGAGTGAAGGAGCTGTGCTGGTAGATGGAGAGTTCTATGCTGGAGCTGAGAAATCATGCTCAAAACAAAGACCAGGGCTGTCCTGAAAAGTACCACAGCCATCCTCAGCAACATGGAGGTCCTGAGCTCCTCTAAAAATAAGAACAGTTGAGTACATTCCAGAAAGCTAGCATGACGAGTTTGTCCTGGAGATTAAGCAGCACACGTCTTCCCTTCCAGATCCAGGAAGCAATGCTTTATGTAAGGCCCTAGCTTCCCCAAAGTGAACCACAGCCACTCTCACCACCAGGTCCCTAGCTCCTCTGATGACAATAGTTAAACTCACACTGGGGAAGCTAGTCATGATAAGCTCCTCCAGCAGAACCAATGGCTCAAACAGGAACACTTAAGAGAAACCCATAACGCCTCACTCATCTTCTCCAAGTCTCTATTTATGCTGTCAACTTTCCTCAGGTGGAACATCTACGCTCAGCCTCATGGTGATTTAATTCAGTTGGTGTTAAGTTGACCATCAGTTTTTAATACATAACAAGCACTTTATCTGAAAATGGGATAGCTACTCCTGTTCACTTCTGAGCTTGAGTTGCATAGAGTATTTTTTTGTGTCTTCTTACTTCAGCCTGTGTAGGTTTTTGTTTGTTTTTGTTCTTTTGTTTTTTTTTATTTTTTTGAATGAGGCATACTCGTATGGGCAGCTAGTATTTGGGTTTTGTTTTATAATCTAATCTGCTAGTCTCTGTTTTTTGATTGAGATATAAAGACCATTGACATTGAGAGTTATTACTGAAAGGTATTTACTTAATCTTTTTTTTTTTTTTGGCTTTGTTTTTCCATTGCTGATAGTTTTGTTTTTTCTCTTGTGTTTACTTTCCCAGTTACATGCATTCTTTTGTTTGGGCTCTTTAGTGATGTTGGCCTTCCTATCTTAGTGTAGGCTTCTCTTGAGTACTTTTGTAATGCTGACTTCCCTATTTCTGCATAAATTTTGCAAGGTAGTTTTAAGTATATATATAAATATGGGTTGGATTTATTGGTTTTTTGTTTTTAAGGGCTTGGCAAACTTCTAAGCTCTCCTTGCCTTCAAGTTTTATTCTGAGTAATTAACTGCTATTTTGATAGGCTTGGTTTTATAAGTTTCCTGGTATTTTTCTCAAATAGCTGTTATCCTTTCTTTGTGTGAAATATCTGGGATTTCGACTATGTTGTGTCACTGGAGTCTATACGCCTCATTTATTTGTTCCGTATTCTTTCTGTAGACTTGGAAGCTGTCCTGCCATGATATACCTTTTGTGTTCTAAACTTTTCTTAATTTATGTAATTTGTTCATTGGTTTTTTTGAGTCATTTAGTGACTATTGATTCAAGTTGCCATGATATTTTGTTACTTTTAGGGTATTATTGAGAACATGATCTATTATATCAGCCTTATGTTCTGATTCTGATACTTTCTGCTTATTTTAGTCATTTCTCCTTCCCATGTTTTCAATAAAATTTTTTACATCCTGGACTTCTACTTAATTTTTTTCATAATTTCTTTTTTTTTTTATTTAAAGAGAAAAAAAACCAGGAAAAAGATAGAAACATTACAGAATTTCAAGAAAAGAAGATAAACAGTAAGAAATCACTAGTTGATACATTACATATTGTTCTTTTAGAAATAGTTATTCAAGTTACAGAATTAAAGCACACAAAGTAGACACTCAGGCAGTGAGAGTACAAACAGATCTGTTCAACAATCCAACAACCTAGAAATATGATCATCAATCCCACACACCCAAACATACATGTAGCTATATCTTTTATAGCGCTTCCTAGTTCCTCTTTTTTTACAATAGCAATTATACATTTTAAAAATTTAAAGAGAAGAAAAAAAAGCAAAACAGAAAAAAGGGTAGCAACAATACAGAATTCTAAAAGAAAGAAAGAAAAAGGAGATTGAGAAAAAGCCCCACTAAGAAATCAGTAATTTATAAATTACGTACTGTCATCCTGTATGTAGTTGTTCAAGTTACAAAGTTAAAGCTTACATAGTAAATATTCAAACAGTCAGACTACAAACAATTATGCTCAAAGATCCAACAAAGATTGAGCAATATGGTCATCTATTTTACACACTCAAACATACATGCAGTTATATCTCTTAGAGCACTTTCTTTTCCTCTCTTTTTTACAATAGCAATTACACATTTTGGTTTTATTACTCTTGTAGTTCTTATTTACTTTTTACACTAGAGACACAATATGATATTTATAAATATGATTCTTATTTATTTCACTAATGAGGATAGTCTCAAGTTGTCTCCATTTACCTATGAAGGCCCCAA
>PVLA01015416.1:0-12698 GCA_004027455.1 Hydrochoerus hydrochaeris
CTGTAGGGTTGGATTGGTGGTCACAAACTACCCCAGTTCCTCTTTTCATGGAAGCATCTTGTTCCTCCATTAATTTCGAGTGACAGTTTTGCAGGGTACATCAATCTGGGCTGGAGGTTATTTTCTTTCAGGGCTTGGAATACTTTGCTCCAAGCTCTTCTTGATCTGATGGTCTGTGTTGAGAAGTCTGCCATGATCTTGATGGGCTTACCTTTATAGGTAATCTGTTTCTTTTCTCTGACAGTTTTCAATATTCTGTTTTTATGTTGAATTTCTGGTATCTTGATTATTTTATGTCTGGGTGTAGCTCTGGTTTTGGTTGTAGGTGGCTGGAGTTCTGTATGCCTCACATAACAGAATGTCATTTTCTTTTCCCATGTTTGGGAAGTTTTCCTCAATTATTTCTGTCAATAGCTTTTGTAATTCACCTATTTTTATTCCTGCTTCTTCGCTCATGTTTCTTATTATTAAATTATAGATTCTTTTGTCTTCTAGCCTTTGTATTGTTACTGCCTGTTTCCTTGTTATGTTTAAGAGATCTTTCCTTTCATGATCACATATTGAAAACTTGCCTTCAAGTTTTGATAGTCTATCCTTAGTTTCTTTTAAGCAGTTTTGCCAGCTTTTAATGGAATTTTTATTTTCCTGGTAATTCTT
The DNA here is from genome assembly GCA_004027455.1 of Hydrochoerus hydrochaeris. Classification (NCBI taxonomy): domain Eukaryota; kingdom Metazoa; phylum Chordata; class Mammalia; order Rodentia; family Hydrochaeridae; genus Hydrochoerus; species Hydrochoerus hydrochaeris. The sequence goes on from PVLA01015416.1 coordinate 658, forward strand.
CGAATCTACTTCATGTATTTCTAGATTTTCTTTATATTCTTCATTGAATGTTTTTCTCCTTTTTTTGTGTTCCTCCCTTCTTTCATCTGTGTCTTCTTGAGAGGTGCTTAGCATTTCTTTTATTAATCTTCTTATATCTTGCTTTACCTGATTTAATATTTCCATTTTGAGCTCATCTACAATGTCCTGAAGATATTTCTTAATGTCCACTGAAGCCATGTCTGATGTTGCATGTTTGCTGCCCTCAGTCTCTTTTGTTTTTCCCTCTCCTGGATCAGTGTTCTCAGGGTTTGGGGCTGGGGGCTTTTTCTCATTTCTCTCTCTTGTCATGTTTTTAGTTTCTTCCATACAGGTGTATAGTGGAGGTCTCAGCCCCTTTCCTTGTTGGTTATGGTTCTTCTGAAGCATGCTGGAGAGGGATTTTTGCCTGCTCCTGTTTGCTTTTGTCACTGAGGTGTAAGCAGGGGCTGCATATGGTGGCCCCTCTCCACATGGCCAGTCAAACTTCAGGGACCTTCACCAGGTTAGTGTGTGCTAGGTGTAGGGAATCAGTTTGAGATGGCTTTTTGGGTCTTGGCCAGAGGCATGACCCAGACCAAGAAAATCCCACAAATCTGTTCTGGGGTGGGAGCAACCAACTGAAGTCACTGTCCTTCCTAGTTCAGGCTCTTCCTGCCCAATTCCAACATGTTGCCCATTTGGTCGTGCCCTTCCTGTGGAGGGGGTCTTATTCCCAGCACTGACCATGGATTAATGAAGGTCCCTTCACTGGCTCCATTCTCTGTTGGGCTCACCAATTCCTGACTTCAGCACAGCTATGGCTCCTATGAGTCATGGTGGGAACGAGTTTGGGCAGTTCTGCATGTCATGGCAGGTTGCTGCCAGAGTGAGTTCAGATGGGTAGGCAGGTTGCACCTAAAATGCCATGTATACTAATTTTAGCTGTTCCAATTGTAGCCCCAAGTCCCAAGACTGCATGGTTGATGAGCTTTTTTCATTTTAATTTCTTCCTGTGTCAAGAGGATCCATCTCCCTCTGTCTGGATCTCTCCAGGATGTTTTATTCTGGCATATGAGTTGCTCTGTATTTTGTTGCTCACTGATTGCCATCTTTGGCTCCTCCCAGGTTCTCATCATATTAAAAAGTTTTTGCATGTCAAAAGAAATCTCCTAGGGCTAGGGATTTAACTCAGTGGTATAAGCACCTGCCTTGCAAGCAGGCAGTCATGAGTTCAATCCCCAGTGCCAATAAAAAAAGAAAGAAAGAAATCTCCAACAGAGTAAAAAGGAAACCCATGAATTCTGAAAAAATCTTAATCAACTGTCCCTCAGACAAAGGACTTCTATCTAGAACATATACAGAATTTTTAAAAATCAGACCCCCAAAATTCAAAGACCCAATCCAGAAATGGACATCTGAGATGAACACACAGTTCTGAGATGAAGAAATACAAATGGCAAATAAATACATGAAAAAATGTTCAACATCTTTGTCATTAGAGAAATGCAAATTAAGACCACCCCAAGAGACTATCTCATTCCAGAAAGATTGGCCAGGGTAAAGAAAACTACTAACAACAGATTCTGGAGAGGCTGTGGAGAAAAAGAAACACTTCTGCACTGTTCATTGGAGTGTAGACTGATGCGATCACTTTAGAAATCAGTCTGGAGGTTCCTCAAAAAGTTTGGATCAGAAGTCCCCTTTGGCCCACCTATTCCACTTCTGGGCATATTTCCAGAAGAATTGAAAACATCATATCACAGTGATATATGTGCACTGACATTTATAGCAGCACAATTCATAATAGCCAGATCTTGGAAACAACCTAAATGGCCATCAACTGAGGAATGAATAAAGAAGACGTGGTATTTTTATACAATGGAGTACTACTGAGCTATAAAGAAGGATCACATTGAGATATTTATAAATAAGACCATACTCATAAGTGAAATAAGCCAACCTCACATGTGTAAATATATTATTGTCTCCCTAGTATAAGAAATGGTAAAAGCACATAACATAAAAAATCATCAATATATACTGTGAAAGGTTAAGAATCTACTCCAAGGGGGAAATATAATATCTCAAGGAAAAGATGAAAAAAAGAAAAGGAAAATAAAATTATCTAAATTTGTATAAACAAACTTAAAATAGCTAAGATGATTGTGCTACAAATTCTGTTAGTTTTTGGAACAAAAAGGTTAACATTCATACGATTGGAACAATTTTGCATGTTTGTGTCTGGTGATATGAAGAACTCTTGAAGACCACTATGTAAAATAAAAATGTTAGTTATGTTGCTATTACCTTGTTTTGAAGGCCTATATCATTGTTTGGGGCTCTTTCCTGCTGTTATTTGTCCTTTTTTGTTTCTTGTTTTTCTAGAAATTTGTTTTGTTTTTCCCTCTAATGCTGAAAGGATAGATGTACATGTAGAGGTTTATACATGTCTAGAACTTCTCCTAAACAGTTTATGAGAATTGATTGTATTATGCATGCTGAAATGAACAGCTACTTGAAAGAAAAGTAATATTATGGTATCCATTGCTGATTTCCTATCATTATGCTATGAAATCCAGTAATGCTTTTACTCTTTGCTTACAGTGATTTTGGTCAAATTTGTATTGTTTAATTTCAACATACATGAAGGTGTGGATAACAATTTTGAAATGAACAGTAGATATTATGGCAGCCATTGTTGATTTTCCTGTTGTCTGGTTTTGAAGGCCTGTAATGCCTTCATTATTCTGTTCTGATCAGTTTGACACTATTTTGTTTTGTATGAATTCATTGTGTGTGAAGATATAGACAACTATTTAGAAGAAAACAAGACATATTATAGTAGCCACTGTTGGTCTCCTATTGTCTTGCTTTGAAATCTATGTCATTTACATTGTTTTCTTCTGATCTGCTTTGTTCTGTTTCATTATGTTTTATTTTACCCTCTTTAAAATAAATAAATTTTAAAAAAACAATATGGAACTGGCAAAAAAATAGACCTGAAGATCAATGGAAGAGATTAAAAGATGCAGAAATAACTGCAGATACACTAAGCTACCTTATTGTTGACAAAGGTGCCAAACACATTCACTGGAATAAAGATAATGACTTTAATAAATGGTGTTGGAAAAACTGCTTTTCTACATGCCAAAGATTAAAACTGGACCCATATCTTTCACAATTTCCTGAGCTAAAATCAGAATGGATCAAAAATCTTAATATGGAAACAGAAACATTAAATCTGCTAGAAGATAGAGTAGGTAAAACTCTTGAAGACTTAGGTGTAGGCAAAGACTTTATGAATAAAACCCAGATTCCACAAGACATCACAAAGAATCAAAAAATGGGATCTCATCTTACTGAAAAGCTTTTGCACAGCAAGAGAAACCACCAACAGACTGAAGAGATAACCCACTATGTGGGAGAAGATGTTTGCCAGCTGTTCCTCAGACAAAGGATTACTATTGAGAACATATAAAGAACTAAAAAAGAAAAATCAGTCCTCCAAGATTTAAAGACCCAATCCAAAAGTGGCATCTGAAATGAACATATACTTCACAGATGAAGAAGTACAAACAGAAAATAAATAAATGAAAAAAATATTCAATTGGTCATTCAGGAGATGCAAATTAAACAACACTGAGATTTCATCTTACCCCAGAAAGAAGAGCTAATCATTAAGAAATCAACCAATAAGAAATGCTGGATGGGAATGTGGGAAAAAGGAATGCTTTCCATTGTTGATGTGAATGCAGACTGTGGAAATCAGTGTGAAGAGTACTTTAAAAACTAGGGTTGGAGGTCCCATTCAACCCAGCTATTCCCCTTCTGGATACCTTCCCAAAAGAATTAAAAACAGCATACCACAGTGATATGTGTGCACCCATGTTTATAGCAGCACAGTTTATAATAGCCAAATCTTGGAAATAACCTGAATGGCCACCAACTGAGGAATGAATAAAAAGTTGTGGTATTTCTATACAATGGTACACTAATCAGCCATAAAGAATGATAAACTAGACATTTTATAGGTAAATTGATGCACCTTGAGAACATACTCATTAGTGAAATAAATGTCATACATGTATAAACATTATATTGTTTATTAGTGTGATAAGCTGAAAGAAAAGACATGTATTTTGTCCCAGAGAGAATGACTTCAGCCAAGGCAATGACTCAGGCCACACCTGCTTTTACTTTAACTAATCCTATGTGAGTCACTTTAAATTGACTTTTGGATGTCTTAAGAAGTTTTTGATGTGCTATGAGGTTTGGGTTTCTCACATGTGGATGTCCAGTTGTTCCAGTATATTTATTGAGGATACAATCCTTCCTCAACTTAACTGCTTTTGCATCTTTGTCAGAAACCAATTGTCTGTTATGTGTGGATCTATTTGAGGACCTCACATTGGTACTTTGGTGGTTTGTCCATCTTGATATCAACACCATTTTGTCATGATTGGTGTAACTTTGTGATAAATCATGGGATTGGGGAGGTTGGAGCTCTAATTTTATTCTTTTATTAAAGTTGTTTAGACTGTTCTGAGTCTTTTGTATTTTTACAGAAATGTAAGAATAAAAATGTTAATCTTTATGGAAAATGATGTTGGCATTTTGATAAGGGATTGTATTTTCTGATATTTATTATTTTCTTCTATTCATTTTTGGCTTTATTCTGTCTTTTATTTTTAATTTCTTAAGAAATGATATGAGGATATTTTATAACTTTCTTCTTTTCTAATAAATGTACTTAGTGTTAAAAGAATTTTTTAAAAAGTCAATTAAAACTATTCCACAGATATTTGAAAAAAAATTCTAGTAACCACTTCCATGTGAGATTTTTCATAGCCTATCACCATGTCCCTTGATGAAGGACCAGGATGATTCCTCTAGAAATGGGACTAAATCTAGGGACTTGAATGCTGTAAGGCTGCCTTTGTTGCCTCTCTGGCAGACTTTTGGTTTCTCAAGGAAACTGTAGACATGTCTCTTTGTAACAGCTTACAATGAATGACAGCCACCAACTTGGAAAGACAGATTACTTTTAGGAGATTAGAATTACTTGCTTATATTTTATAGATAATTGCTTATTTTTAGATGGCTGAATGGATGTATAGCACTAGAAATGCATTTTTGAGTCTGTATTTTGAGCTTTTTGTCTTTTCCTAATGTCAATACCCTAGTAAGAGATGTGAACTCCACTATTTGAGTAGAGGCCTCCAGGGGAAGTGGGCTAAGTGACCTGTCATGAGCTGACAACTGTATAACCTGCATTTCACTGCTCTTGGACAAAGCCACCTTCATCAGTGAGCCACACTTCTAAGGGTCTTGGAGGGGCACATTACTGCTGTCCTGCCTGCTTTCATAAGTGTGAGAGATCACTTGTTCCTAAGAGTGACTCACTTCTCAACATGTATGTGATGAAGATGCAGCATTACAAGTTGTTCAAGGTTTATAATAATTTCAGTGGTGTGAAACAGCATGGCCTGATTCTTAGTAAGACATTCTCCTATTAACCCCAAGTAAACTGTGCCCTGTGTCCTAAAGTTAGATTTGCAGCTTCCATGGTTAGCATAGCAGTAGCTGCTAGTGCTTTCAGGATGGACATCAAGTACCTTCTCCATTTGACTTTTTGAAAAGTGTGCAACTGGATGGAGTTATTGTCCTAACCTCTGGGCCAAGATAGTCAAAGCAATTCTTTCTTCTGACATGTAAGAAGGAAGGGCTTTATTAAGTCAGCTATTTTATCATACCATACAGCAAGGTCCCCCTGTTCACACAGCCATGGCACACGCCCAACAGGTAAAATCTATTTTGGGCTTTGTCAGAATTTGAGAGTTGCTCACCCATGACATCCAGCATTTCACAGGGTTCTGTTGGGAGCCATTGAAGCTGGAGGTTGATCACATGTGTGGGGCTAAAGCAAGCAAGCCCCAAAAAACCAGAAAGACCAAAACAAGCTATGTAAACAAGTTGTTCCAGCACCAAGAGGGCAAGGGGCCCAGGCCTGCCAGGGAAACACATTGCTAGGCAGAGGGGCTGGAATTGATACTTTTCTTTGGAGGGTATAAATAAAGGTGCTACAGTGGTTGAGCAGTTCCTTTCATCCCATCAGGAGAATAAAGGCTCCACCTGACCCCAGCTTTGTCTTTTCTTTGTTTTTCTCATCCTCTTGCTGATCCTTAACCCAAAGAACCTCAGGAGCCACATTTGGGTCATAGCATATGGTGCCAGAACATGGACGGTGTAAGAGATTGAGGGCAAGGGGACACTTCTCATGTGCATGCAACTAGGGGGAGAAGTGCACTGGCATATAGGTCAATAGTCATCACTGGAGTGTATTGATATTGGTGGCTTCATCAGGTGTAAAGAGTGAGGCATTGAAACTCCCTTATTCTATAGGGCCAATTACAAATGGGCCTGAGAGAAACCCCTTCCACTGAAAAGGAAAAAAATAAAATAAGAGATATATTGATTATATCAACTGTCTAATATGGAACAAATTTATCTAAAAGAATCACAAATGTATAAGAAACTGTTTGCTGCATGCTTTATTCCAGTATTTACATTCCTTCTGTGGATCTGGATTAGACAGGGTCCTAATAACCTTAAGCTTCTTGAGATAATGACAATGGAACTGGCACCAGGCACTGTTTCAGAATCAAGTCCCAAGCAGGGAAAAGATGGCAGCATGACCGTCACCCTGATAACCTTAACTGAGCCACTAACTGTCCAGCAAAACCTTCAACTATTTGTCCAAAGTGTAGATGATGGTACCATTGGGCCACTCGATGTAAATTCAAAACTTTCAGCAGGGCCTGCGGCAGCCCTGCCAAAGAGTAGGGGTGTGATGGCTTAGATGGCTTCCCCGAGATGGCCTGGCCCTGCTTGGCCTGGTAGGCTCCTAATGGTTGGGGGGTAATATGGTCCTGATTCATGGTTTGCTGATTCCTGTTTACAAACTGTTCTTACAAATGACAATTTCAAATAACCAATATGACAGCAACTAACCTTTAAAACTTCTAAAAATTCAACATTTGGCTTTCACTAGCTGATAACAGGCTGGCTCCAGCATATCACTGTCTCACTATGGTCTTGTAGGAGGTCTTGACATCTGGTAGTTTTTTCAAAATTGTTTACTACAGAAGTACTTGTTTCAAATTCATGATTTATGTAACTCTATGTTTATTTAGGTCCCTTCTGCTTTCTTAAGTCAATTTTAGTTGTCAATAGACTGATGCTACACAGCTTGCTAAATTTCTTGCCTTTGTCTCCAGAAGAAGAAATTGTAAATTTTTACATACTTGGGAGGAAGCTAAAAAAAAAGCTTAGAACAATACTAGGAAAAAAACCAAACCAACACAAATCCAGCTGGCTCTCTACAGATTTTAAAGGGTTATTTAATAGAAACTGCTGCTTTCTGCTCCTCTCACTACTTCTCACAGGCCCCCAGACAGGGGAGGGCATCAAAACCTCCCTGAGCCTGGAGTTTGGCCCAGACAAGGAAGGCAAAGAAACAATGTTGCTTGTTTCAGCTGCAAGGAGAAATCAGGGTTATGGTTCAATCTACTCAAAACACAGTTCAAATCAACCTCGATTATTGTATTGCTCAGTTGGTTATTCTTCCCTTGATGAAAATTGGAAAATCTATAAATAAGCAAAGGTTACCTAAGGATTTTGGATTTTCTGATACTTATTAGAGTGGTGGGACATGGCTCTGGCCTGACAAAGCCACCCTGGTTTTTCCCATCCCCTGTGTACATGCTTTATGCATCAAAAGTTTACACTGCACTGGTGCTCAGATCCTCAACAAAAGTGGGGCCTCCAGCCCAGAGCAGGAGCACCACCTGCATGTCACAGGAGAGCCCAAGGTACTTAAATGTAAAATACAGTTTCCAGTTTCTTTATACCTACCACAAAAATTCTTTATAATCTTCAGGTTTAAAAATTATTAAATGGACTCACAATTTAAATTTTAAAAAAAAGGGGAGAGTTCACCTCATAATAGATTTCACTTGGCAGTATGTACCATTTAAAATATTTAAATTCTATTACAGATGTAACTACTGCAGCAGAAAGGTAATACAATCAACTAAAAGCTAAGAGTCTGTTGGAAAGATCTTCATACTGGACAAAAAAACACCCAGCCCGGTGCTTATGGTTTTTCCAGGAAAAGCTAAATGACCTATCTGTGTGCCAGTGTGTGCTGTCCAGTGATATCATGGGCCCAAACCCAGGAAAGAAGTTGATCCTGCCTCTAGAGAAGCTCATGCTCAGTCCTATGACAGTGATGCCTTAGAGACCACGCCACAATCGATAGAAAAAGATGAAGCTAAAACCAACATTAATTGACTCAAGATGTGAAGAAGATGGTAACAAAAAATTTTTAAAAAGTCCAAATAGATGATAGAAGTGCATGCTAAGTCCTATGACAAAAATATATGGTAACTATAGATAAGATTTGGTCCTTTTCAGATTCTTTTATAAGAGATCTGTGCTAACTGACCTACAGCAAATCTGACTAATCTATTTAAAATTACAAATTCTACAATTGTAAAAAAAAATTGTGTAATTCAACTTGGCTAAAATATAGAGTGTAGTCTGATTGTGAAAGATGTTTGTAAATCTGTCTGTGTATCTGTTTGTCTGTTTGTCCAGTCTGTTAAGCTGTTGGAAGTGGCTGAGCTAGTGATCACTCACACATGTGGAGCCAATAGCACAAGTGCCTGTACAGGAGTGCCCAAGCATCACAGAGCATCTGAGAAATGCCCTGAGGGCATGGGGTGCTGGAGGTGACAGGTGTTTCAACCCCAAGGACATGAGGTGTAAGAAGCAAGCTAGTTCAGCAAAGGGGTGTGAAATAGCCCCCAGGAACTTGGGGAGTTGTTGGGGTCCATGTTTCTATGTCTGTTTGAATCTGTACAGATTGTCCATGTTTGTCCATTTGTCTGTTTGCAAACAGCTATTCTTTTTATTTTGAGCTCAGCAATTTTCCTTTTTCCTTTTTCTTTTGCATTTATAGATCATTTAATAAAGGTTTATTTGAGTTATAAACTTACAAAACATGCTTCCACCTGGGTTCCCAGTTAGTCAAAATGATGCTAAAGCCAGTTGTGTAAACGTCATGTACATTGTTGCTTATCCTAACTTGAGAGTCTCTCATTGTTCAAAAATAATGTTAAATGTTATGATTGGAGTTTTCTTAAGAAAAAATTATTATAAAAATGATTAAACAAAAATCCCTTGGGGTTGGGATTATTGGACAATCGATGAGTAAGAAAGTGGCCATCTGGACACATTTACCAGCACTTGTTCATTGATTGGAGGCCCCAATGATCTCCACAGCCTTATGGGAGACGCCCCAGCTAAAGTTATATAAATATTATTGTAATATGTTCACATTGGTCACCATTAAAAGAAATAATACAAAAGGTTTTTGATTTTTAAAATGCCCATACAAAGGTTTTCTTATGGTTATGACAAGTGATTGTTGTTAACCTCATGGTGTATTCATATATCCATGCTTCCAGATATACTGGTTTTCCAAAACATAAAACAGGGATTGTTTATGGTGACAAAATTTTGGTTGAGATTCAGACCTCTCCCTTCACCAAATGCTTATGAAATCTACATCCTGCTAAATGTCAACAAGTTAGGTAAAATCTTTTATGTATTAGATAGGGATGATAAACCAAAAGTGTGGAATTTTATGTCAAAATGAAAATTCAAGTGTGTTACAAAATGTCATCATGGGTTTTATGCTACAATGTTGTATATGGTTTGATTCTAATTTTCTGTGTAAAATATGTAACTGTTTGTTAACATCCTACAGGTATTCAACTGTTAAAACAGCCATGGTTGTTATTTTGAGCTCAGCAATTTTCTGAGCTAAAAATAATGGTACTATTTTATGTTGTAAGCTGTTTGATATTTAGGTAAGATTATATTGTTATGCTTACTGCCTCTACTACATCAGTTATCAGTCTTTTCTTCTAGATGTTCAACAACCAAGGTATAGAGACCAACAACTGGAAAGATAGATGTGCTAAGGACAGCCAATATTTTGGCCCTAGCCCTCCAAGGTCAATGAGGACCCAGGACATGAGAGATCCTCTGCTGTGTCATCCTATATTCAGTGAGTCCCTGGTCTTCTGATCAAAAAGATTGTGAGGCACTGGAAAAAGTGATGATCGGTGTGTGGTGTGCCTAAGGAGAGTCACCAGGAGAAAAGGTCTCCCACACTTTCACAGAAAGCAATTTGGTCAAGCAATGGCCGTGACCCATCCGAAAGGCTGATACTGACAGAAGAACTAAGAGGTGCTATAGCTGGTTCCAAGGTTCCTGAGGAGACTTAACTGGCCTTGATAGATAACAAAAATTGATTGTTTTTAAAACAAGTCTGAGCTTGGTCTTAAACATGCTGTAGAAAATGTACAACTACTAGAGGTATATAAAACAATGCTGAAGTGATATGTTACAAAAGAAATTCAAATCACTAATACCTTTTGGTAATGGCCAGCTATACTGGTAGCTGACTACTGTAACAGATTAATGGATTACACAGGGTTTCAATTGCAGAATGCAGGGACTTAAAATCTTTGGACTGCACTTAAAATAAAAAGATCTACAGAACTTTCCAACAAAGCTCCTCCAGCTTCAACTGACCACCCATCCTGTGCAACAACAAAACAAAAAAAAGAGGGATATGTTGGGATCTGTTGAAGCTGAAGATTGATCACATGTGTGGGGCTAAAGCAGGCCAGCCCAGAAAAAACAAAAAGACCAAAACAAGCTATGTAAACAAATTGTTCCAGCACCAAGAAGGCAAAGGGCCCAGGCCTGCCAGGAAAACAAGTTGCTAGGCAGTGAGGTTGGAATTGATACTTTTCTTTGGCAGGTATAAAGATGCCACAGTGGTTGAGCAGTTCCTTTCATCCCATCAGGAGGATAAGGGCTCCACCTGACCCCAGCTTTGTCTTTTCTTTGTTTTTCTCATCCTCTCACCAGTCCTTAACCCCAAGAACCTCAGGAGCCACACTGGGTTGTGGCAGGGTTCCACATAGGTGATGGTAATATCCATGGACAGGAGCATTGCAGGTTCCCTTGGGTCTCCTTGGAGCAGGAAATGAGGGTTCTGCCTGGCCTAGTCCCTCCATAGGAGCAGGCACAGCAGCCTCTAGTGCCCTGGGTCAGGCTCATGGGCTGCCTCACACTCAAGGCAGGACCCAGGCAGTGGCTTGGCTCAGTCTCCAGACTTCCTAGACTCAGTCCTCCTTGGATTTTCCCTTAGATGATTTAGGTCAATTTTAAACTTTGCAAAGTTCATAATTCACCTTTTTCTTTTGAGCCTCCTCCAGTTCCCAGTTGCTAAGCACAGAAAAGGCCATGTTCAATTTTGTGGTCACAGGTGTCTGGGTCCTCTCTGAAGTGTCTCCAATAAACAGATGGGAGAGATCCATGTCCCTGGAGAACAGGCAGGAACTCGCACACAGGATCATCCAAAATGTCTCTGTCTTCCTCAGAGATCACTCTAAATACCAGCCTTTCTGTCCTTTCCCTGAGATGAAGGATCACAAAAGCCATCAAGGAGAAAAAGACAGACAATACTTCGAGCACAAAAATGAATAGCCTGGGGTAGGCAGCGACTAGGGCAGACTGCCAACTTACCCACAGCTGTTTCCCCCCAAGAAGAGTGAGAAAGCTGAGCCCAGTGTTGTGGAGAAACAAACACAAGGTCAAAAGGCTCACTAAGCTCTAGGTCACACTCCCGGCACACCACACCCCTGGACAAACCAGCCATCTGAGCCCTGAGCCGCAACTCAGGCAGAGGTCAGCAAACCTGTTTCCCTCCCATTTCACGAGTAAGTATAAGGAGAGAGTTGCGGCACCCTTTTCCGTCCATCCACGCCTTGTGACAAGGTCCATGGGTGGAGGAGAACACTTCTCCAGGAAAGGGACACCACATGTGGGAATTGGGCACGGGGATCCTGGAATGTTTTGTACTGATAATTGTAATTTGTGTAGTTCACATGTGTATGTTT
>PVLA01015416.1:12798-25563 GCA_004027455.1 Hydrochoerus hydrochaeris
GGGCAACTAGGACACATATGTTATGCCACCAGCCGCCTAAGACAGGCACAGGACCAATTGCTGTCCTGCAGGCCCATGACGGGTAAGGCCTGGTTGGGTTCATGTGAAGAGTCCTTGACCTAAGACAGGTGCTGTCCTCACAGGGACTGCCACTCCCATAAGTGATAAAGGAAACAATGTAGGGAGCAGCATGATAGTCTCACACATCTCTTCCTCCTGTGGGCATCCAGGTGCATCGGCTTACATTTCCCAAGCTAACTAAGTAACAAGATTGAGATGTTAATTGATACCTATTGCCCTGAGCCTGGGGCGCTTCCTGCTTGGAGTTGAGGTCAATTAAAACCTATTGTTTAGAATTGTCCCTGCCTGGCCCTAAGCCTGGGGCACTTCCTGCTTGGGGCTGGGGGTTGCTGCCAAGGTTGGCAAATATATATTCCAGCTTCTAAAAAATAAAAGGGGATTCAGATTCACTCACAGACTGGTGTGCAGTGTTTTCTGTCTCTCACTCGCTGACTCCCTGTCCACCTTTGGGAAACCCTAGCCCTGCTGCAGCTGGACTCCGGCAGAGAGTGGTGATGTGAATGACAGGATCCGAACTCCTCACCTGTCCTGGTGAAAAGGGAGGAGTCCAGTGTGTCTGTTCAGCTGCATTTCCAGGCCTCCTGAGTCACCTCACGCCTTGTGTCTCACACTTGAAAACTTGCCAGTGCCCCTGCATTACTGCACTTAGGAGTCCTGATTTTCTGCTCTCAGTAAAGCCTTCAGGAAAAGCCCAAGGGCAAGGCCCTGGCCAACACCTTTTACAGCGCCTGGGGCAATGCTGAGGGCCCAGGACACCAAAGGGGACAGGAGAGCCCCACCCGAGCCTGCAGGGTGGCAGCTTGAAGACCTCAGGCTCACCAGAGGGTTCCTCCTAGCCTCCTGCTTCTCAGGAACAATGTAGGGACCCCCCAGTGCCCTGCTGCCCCCTCTGCTTTCCTTTCTGCACTCCTGTGTGTGTTTAATTCCAAGTTCACTGCTCATCATCATTGTTTTCTTAGTCTGTGTTTGCAGTGCACAGTGGTTACATTCACGGTGGGTAAAGGGCACAGGCGGTGACACATCACACTTCTGCCACTTCCACTTCCTGTGCCATCCCTCCCCCTCCCTCTATATCTTCCTTACATTCTGCTGCTTTCCTATTAACTTAAAATATCAATAATTGCATGGAGATCTAAATACATATTTTTCATTTGCAAACATATGCAGCCATGTGAATTATGCACAGTACCACTCTTCTTAGGATGCAGACACACAGAGCGCCTGGCTCCTGGGGTAACAACTGAACCCAGAAGAATCAAGCTCCAGTGTCTGCTGCAGAGCTCAGGCTCTGGGCACAACACATAGGTGACACCTTCCCCATGGACAGAGCAGGGCTGCAGGGACTCTGCACTTCAGCCCCTCACTGAAGTAGTTTGTTGTTGTCACAGAGATTTTGAGGATTCATAGGGTGGTATGGCTTCAGGATCTTTGGGAGTTGTACATGTATGTGGGTCCTAACTGCTGCCCTGAGTCTGCTGCTAGCATCAGCATTCATAGGCTCCTGTCATCACCAGAACCCACCAGGCTGGGATTCACTGTCATCTACTCACCAGAGAGCCCCATGCCAGGCAGAAACCTTCACTGAGAAGCACACAATCATCCTTTTCCTTCTGTTATGGTTAATGCACTGTGTCAACTTGAGAAGTTTAGAAATTTAACTAAGAGACTCAGCAGGGATCCAGGATCCTTACTTTGTAAACACCCTCAGCCTGTGCAAGAGGAGGGCTGATTTTGTGAGTGCTACACCTGCCCCACGGGGTGGGGCGTGGGCTGCTTACGGTATAAGAGAGGAAAAGAGTCTTACTCTTTCCCCCATTTTATCCTGCTGCTTATGTAGGCTGCCACCTGCAAGTGTTACCCTGTGCCATGCCACCCTGCCCTGCAGCCAGCTGATTATGGACTGAAACTTCCACAAAGTGTAAGCTAAATAAACCTCTCCTTCCTTCATTTTGGGTGTTGGGTATTCAAGACAGCTTCTTCTCTTTACAAACCCAGAAGAAGAGATTGGTTCAAACGTGTTGGAGGCCAGAGTTTATCTAATGAGAAAGAGCTAGAGTTTTAGCTATTTTGGGGGGGATTCACTGTTGCTCCTGTTTACCCACTGAAGGTGGCAAACTTGATTCCTATTTTAGGGACAAACTCACCTCACTGATGGCAGCCTGCTGAGTTTTTCTGTTTAGACCAGGGTTAACTGTGTCTCCTCAGAAACTGCAAGATTTATGTGGTCATGGAGACCTCTGGTGAAATTTCAAAGGAACAGACAGGAGATCAGGCAATGTGAGACAGCTGAGAGTCTCCACCAGGATCTCCTGACAGAGAAATGCATGCAGCTGAGGGAGTGAGACTAACGCTGCTGTGAAGAACACAGAAAACTGAAGAAGCCAGGAACACGGAGGAAAGTGGCATTGGCAAGCAGAGCCAGCTCCAGAGAAGACACAGGGCTGCTTGCTGGGGCCGCCCAGTTCTTGGGAACCATGGCCTCCTGCCTATGTGAGACAGTGGCCTCACATCACATCAGTGCATCTCCTGGACACTGGACCTGGAAGCAAGGGATGTAATGGTTTCAGTCTCACTTTGACCTGATTCATTTATATCCCCCATCAGTCTTTTTTGAAATGGAAACCTGTGCCACTGTATCTTGCATAATACAACTATTTTAATTTTCCAGGACTCCAGAACTAAGACTCCAGCTTGAGTCCCAGTGGAGATTATGGATTAGACCTTTTGACTGACTTGAGCATTGTTGAGACTTTGGAAAAGGAAACAGTGAGATTCTGGTGCTGAACAGAATAATTAGATCATGTTAGGATGATTCTCATTGTGTTATCATCGCTGTTTGGAGATTAATGGTTTGAAGAGATGCACTTGGCTGGGAAGTTACACAGTGAGAAATGTGATGGTTATCTTGGTTGTCAACTTGAGAGACTCCTAGGAAATTAGAACAGCACACTTCTAGGTGTGTCTTGAGAGTCACAGAACTGTCACCTGGGGAACTATATCTGACTCCTTGCCATCTTTTTCAGGCCCCTCCCAGATGCCAGTGGCTTTTGTCACCAAGTCCTTCTGCTATAATGCTCTATCTTGGAGTCAGGTGAACATGGACTGAATCCTCTGAACCCAGGAATAAAATAATCCCTTCTGCTGAGAGTACTAGGGGTTTTGCCTCATCAGCAACAAAAAAAAATTGACTAATACAAGTGGCAGGGGTGGGAGAAGCTTTAGGTGACAAGACCCCATTGGAGCAGGTAAGGTCTGCTAATTGTCTTTGAAGGTCACATTAAGAATGCAGCTCTTCCTCTGACCTCATGTACCATGAGGCTTTGCTCCACCTCACCCTTTCCATCACAACACTGTGCCCACCACTGACCCAGAAATGTGGGGCCACCTGTCCATGGGCTGAACCCTGTGAAACTGAGACAAAATGGGCAATGATTCCTGGAATCATTTTTCTCAGGTATTTTGTGTGAAATGTAAAAATGCTGAAAAATGCA
Organism: Hydrochoerus hydrochaeris; assembly: GCA_004027455.1. Taxonomy (NCBI): domain Eukaryota; kingdom Metazoa; phylum Chordata; class Mammalia; order Rodentia; family Hydrochaeridae; genus Hydrochoerus; species Hydrochoerus hydrochaeris. The sequence continues at coordinate 16,371 of PVLA01015416.1, forward strand.
ACGGCTCTCCCATGATAGCAGAGTCACTGCTGTTTTATGTGTGTTGGTGGACACCCATGGTGTGGACTCAGCACCTAGCTCACTGTGCTATGATCCTGCTCCTTCTCAGGTAGTGCAGGCACCAACTCTGGGAGACACAACACTCAATCAACAGTTACTTTCAAACTTAATGCATCTCTCAACACTGAGTGAAGGAACAGTGCCATCCTTCAGCGAGATTCTCTGTATGAAGTTGAGCCTCGTCAGCCCTGCCAGACAAGAGGATGACATTAGCTCATTAAACTCTAGCTGTGCCATATCTCATCCTTGTCTCTCCCTCTCCGTCTCACTGCTGCACTACACACAGGCACCATTTGTCCCATTATGGGAATCATATTTAAACACAAGCTTTGAAGAGCTGTAATGTGTTGCAAGAAATAATCACTATGACTGAGATAAACCGACTGAAGAAAAATGCTATAAGGGGCCTTTGGTCCATCTTAATTTTCTCATGCTGAGACCCACAGGAACAAAATTCTGCCCCAAAATGACCAGCAGCACCCTCATGAGGACTTGTAGCAGGATGCAGATACCCTCATGGGTGTGGTTCCAGGGTCCAGAAGAATTTGCTAATGAGTGCTTCCCAAGATTCTGCCTGAGGGCAGAGTAACAGTGCTGTTACAGTTGGATGTGAAATGCTGCCAAATCGGATGATAGGGCCTTGTTTGCCATCTGAAAAGCTCATGGGGAACTGGTTGACTTGTAAGGTGTCTACATTCAACAGTGCATTCATCCACTGATGAGATCGATTTGATGGGATTTTGGGAAGAACTGGGAATAGCACATAGGACCCAGCTGATGGAGTGGAAGATGCAGGCTTGACCCTGGGACTGTCTGTGGTCCAGGCCTCATCCTCTCTGGCTCTTGCTTTCTCAGATTCCTTACTTGAATAAGCTGCAGAGATTTTCCTCACCACAACCTGTTGTCATTTTCTGGTTCAAGTCAGTCCCATAATGGAACCAGCTGACCATGGGGTGAACCTCTGGAACCACGAGCCTAAGTAAGTTGACTTCCCAAGTCAACCCTATCAGCGTTTTTTCTCAGCAAGTTAAAGTGAATGTGATTCCTAATACGCCCTTCGTCACTTGTCATTCATGAATGAGCACACAGTAGAGAAACTCCACAGAGAATTAGACCTTTGAAACAACTGTATCATGAGACAGGTTGTTGGTTGTTTGGACCAGAGAAAGGTGGGATAACACATGTCAAAAAACAGAAGGCCATTCACTGCTTCTGCAGAAGTTGGAAGACCAAGGATGCTGTGTACATTGTCTTGTCTATCAACAGGCTTCAAAGGACAGCAGAAGTGTTTGAAATACTTAGCAAGAAAAGATTTCCAAAATATTACAAACTGACTCCAGAAGAAGTAGAGAACATACATAGTCACAGGCCAAATACAGAATTGGAAACAGATTTTTTAAAATCCTCATAACTTCCCCAACACAATGAGCAGAATCAGTTTAATGGTGTTTCAAAATATGTAACCAGAAGAATTGCCTTTGCAAGCATAGCTTCAAGAGGGCTGAGGAAAAGGAATGCCTGCAGCAATGCAACCTGTCCTCAGGAAGATGGGCACCCTACAATGACAGGGGTCCTACTCTGGGACCAGATGAGAGATGAACTCTTCCTTTTGTAGCCACTGAATTCAGTGTCTTCCCTGAAACAGCCACATGTATGTGTTCATGACAGAAGGTGAGACAAATCCTATTGCCATGAGTCTGGGGCTGTGACATCCTTAGTGGGTCTGGGACACTGATGTCATCCCCACCTTGATTTCCTTATGGTGATCCATGCCCTTCTCCTCTGGTTCACGTGGACTTCATGCCAGGAGAACACCAATGCCATTGTTCTTCACTAATTTTTAAGTTGTTTGTGTGTTTAAGGAAATGTATTGTTAACAGCCGCATAGAAACATAATCATTGTACATACTTATGGAGTGTTATGTAATGCTTTTGTACATGCTTATATTGTGCAGTGTTTAAATCAGGGTAAGCATGTATATCTCCTCAAATGTTTGCCATTTCTTTGATAAAGACTTTGAAATCACTTTCTTCTAGTTTTTTAAGGTATCCACTATGTATCAGCTAGAGAACAGTGTTAATGCAACATGCACAAGCATAAAATAGTTTACAAGATGGGCTTACATTGGCCTCTCACAGAGTCAGGTATGAAAATGTTCTGTCTGTGTTCAGAAGATGCAAAAAGTCGAAGCCCTGGAGCTCACTGTAGTTGCCCAGTGAGTTCATATCATGAGGACAAAGGTTCGCAATGGAAAGCTGAAGGGTCAGCACTGGAAGACTGAGGATTCTGAGTTTGAGGACAGCAGATGACGTCCAAGGTGAAGCTGAATGCAAATCCTGAAGCAGCTCCAATAAAACAGAAGTGAGACCTCCTGCTTTGTGTCCCTTTTATACAATTCGGGCAAAAAGAGTATTAGTTGGTGGCCCTCACACGTAGGGTGAGTTTTGTCTTGAGTCAGTCCCCACAGCAAGAAATATGCTGATCTCATTTAGCTGAGTGTTTCTTACTCAGGGTGACACATCCACTTAACCATCACATGGCACATGCCTGTTGCCTAGAGCCACCCTCCTTGCAGCCGCACACCAGAATTTCTTGTTTGCAGCTGTAACTTAACACTGTATGACCAACTGCTCCCTCTTAGTAAATTTTCCATCACTATGAAAATACACCTGACCTGAACAATTTATAGAATGATTTACTTTGGTTCATGGTTTCAGAAATATCAAACCATAGACCACTGCTTCCACCAGGTTACACCAGCAGTGAAGCAGAAGCTTCATGGTTGTACAAGAGTGTGGTGGAAGAAGTCACTCACCTTGCGGAATCGGGCGGCAGCGGGGAAATGAAAGAGCTAGAAAGGAAAACACTGAGACAACATGTGACCTTCAAATTCACACCCCATGACCTTTCTCATCCTAGAGGACCCGCCTCCTCATAAGTCCATGGGCTAATGAACTCACAGAGGACTTGTTTCATTTGATGAACTTAGAGCCCTCAAAATTCAACCACTTTTCCAAAATGCAGCCTCTCAGCGCGTGGACCTAGGAGGACACCTCACGTCCAGCCATGACCCCTAACACATCCTCTCTTGCCCATGCCTGGGGACACCGTGGTCCCAGCACTTTGCACAAGTGCTCTCCACCAGCAGATGGTGTCAGCCCAGCAGCGTGACAAGGAGAAGGGCTTCTGTGAACCTCGGCAAAGCCAAGGGCCCTGGCCGCTGGCACTGTGCACTGGGCACAGACCTGGTGGGACAGTCAGGGCTCATGAGGGTAAGTCAGGGAGCTGCAGGGAAACATTGGTGGTGTGACCAAGAGATGGCAAAGAGCGAGCAGGCGAATGTTGAGGTTATTGAGAATGTAGCAAGCTTGACAGATACAATATTTATGAGAATTCCATTTTGCAGTGTGTTTTTTGTTTCTGTTGTGTTAGAACACAGTGTCAGTTAATAATGATTACACTCACTGTGGGGAGTTGGTGCAGATTCTTAACAGTTCCGAATTCATTTTGTCCACCCCCCCACCTTCCCTGCTCCTCCTTCATCCCCTCCCCACGTGTGAAAGCTCTATTTCCTTTCTTTCTTTCAATTGTTTTCCATTCTTTTCCTCACCTCCTCCCCGCTCCCTCCACCTCTTGTTCTCTTTCCCATTTGAGCAAGCTCTTCCTGCATCCTACTGTCTGTCCTTCATTTTGGTCTTTTCCTCTATTTTGTCTTTCTCATGTAAGAGCAGCCAGGTGGGAGTGACAGCTGTGTGTCTGGCTTGTTTCACTTAATGTTATGGCTTCCAGATGCGGTGACATCCCTACCAGAGCCTCAGTGTGTCCTTCTCCATGGCAGAGGACACCCATTGCGCATCAGGTCCACACTGTCTTTACCCATTCAGCTGCTGAGGTACATGCAGGCCTTTCCGGGGTTTAGCTGTTCCGAGCTGTGCTGCTCTGCACATGGGTAGGCAGTGTGAGGTAAAGAGATGTCTTGAACTCTGACAGGGTCATACCCAGTAGGGAAATGTGGGGAACCTCAGAAATGACTCTCTTTGATCCTTCTTGAAAAGAGGAGCAACTGTCTCCATTTTGGATAAACTTGGCTCCATCTCCATGTATTGATATGTACAGAGCTGGCTGGGTTATTTCTTTTTCCCTTCAGTTGTAATATAAATTGGCCTGGCTGAAGAAGTGATGTATAATCACTAAAGCAAAGTGACAAGTCAGTGTTACCCCACCTAGTGACTCCCCAAATGCATGGTGGAGCTGGGCAGGATAGAAAACCATGCTCCACACTGTTGGCTGGGACTGAGCCTTGAGAAAGAGGCTATGACTTCCCAGGGCAAACCAGATTGTACATCAAAACTGAAGCACTGACCTCAAATGATTAGAAACTACCTCACTTGCATTATGCAGATTGGTCTTTCTACATTTCTTGCTCTCTGCATGTCACAGAGGTGATCTCAGGCCTCCTACTTAGCCCAGCTCATGGCAGTCACTCGCACTGTCACTCGTCCCTGAGCCACTCCCCTCATGGAGAATTCATAAAACCTGGGAAGGCCTTTCTTCTGGTGAACCACCATCTTGCCTGGACTTTGGACCCCTTGGCTCAAAGATATATGTATATATATATATATATATATATATATATATATATATATATATCAGTGTCTTTCTTCTCACCGTGGTCTGCACCGGAAGTGATAGATTGGAATTAACTCACTAGAATCCCAATAACTTCTCCATGGGATTACAAATATAAACCTTCCTGGACTGTGATAGGACAGGGAAGGGACCTCTATAGGGGAATATCTTGGGTGAATGGAATTTCTAGTTTTACTTTTTTTGAGGAATTGCCATACCCATTTCCATAGTGGTTGTAACTAAAATGAATACACATTTCTAAGAAGAAAATATACAAACAGCCAGCAAATACATGAAAAAAGGTTCAACATCCAAGGCCATTAGAGAAATGCAAATTAAAAGAACAGTGATGCTGCATCTTATTCCAGAAAACAGGGCAATCATCAAAAATTCACAAAAAAAAAATAAATTTGAGGCTTTACTAAACAAATAGATGCATCTTGAGACCATAGTGTTAAGTGAAATAAATCAGATACACAAGCTAAAACATTGCATGAGAAATTCAAGCTAAAAATAAAGAGCAAAAAGAAAGATAGCTAATGGGACATGGGGAGATAGATCATTCTTAAAGAGAAAGAGAAAAAGATGGAGGAAAGGAATGGGAGGAAAAGAGGATGAAAAAGGAAATTAAGATAAATTAAGATGTCTTATGTCCATGTACCAACTCCAGGTAAGGGATGTGAATATTATGTACTGCAGAAATGTAGTAACAACTAAAATGCAGAAGAAAAATAAATTAAATAGTAATGAATGCTAGTGCAGGAAGCACCACTGTCTTGGTTACATTTCTTTCATTGCTGAGACAAAATACTTGATTCCCAAAATGAAGCAAGGAAGGTTTTATTTAGCTTACAGTTTGAGGAGGTTTCAATCCATACCCAGCTGGCTTCAAGGCAGGGTGATGTGGCTAAGTGGCAACATGGTGGCTGCTGAAGACACCAGAAACAACTAGAGTAAAAGGACAAAGGGGAAAAGCGCGGCCTCCTTCCCTCCCTTATACTGTATGCTATCTCCCTGCCCCCGAGATGATATATCACTCACACTACCAATCCCAGAATTAGACAATGAACCAATCAAAAATGCTAGACTCAGCTGCCTCCATGACTGCATGAGGCCTGGGGGACCATCCAAACACAAATCATCATAACAACCACTCCGCTACATTATTGCTAGGAATGGAAATGAGTAAAATCATTTTGTGATTTTAGAGTCAAAATAAGAAAGAAAATTATGAAGGTTGTAATTTATGATAGCACAAAAAAGTGCTTTAAAGTTTCCTTTAAAAGTCTTCAGCCAGGGCCGAGGATTTAGCTCAGTGACATAAGCACCTGCCTGACAAGTGTAAGGTCATGAGTTTGATCCCCAGTAACAGCAATAACAAAAAAAGTCTTCAGCCAGGTGTGGTAGTGCACATAAGTAATCCCAGCACATGAGAGGCAGAGGCAGGACAATCCCTGTGAGTCTGAAGCCAGCCTAGGGTACAAAGTGAGTTCAAGGTCAGCAACAACTGTGTAGAGAAATTCTTTCTCAAAAATAGTCTTCAGTAACTACATGAGAGTAATTCTGAAATCCTCCAAAAGGATTGTGTCCTCAGTGCAAAGGGTGAACTCTGTAGGGTTCAGAAGGCAAGGTGGGTGGTGGCTCTGTGACACCTGGAGAAGGCCTCTGGGTGAGCCCTCTGAGCACCCACAGGACAGATCATGACTGGATATGAACACTTTACATGGAGGCCACCTTTCACCTGCCATGATAAATACATGGAAAAAGCAGTCAGTGTAGCTGTGTATCCGTCTGCATAGACGCAAGAAAATCCTCACCATAGTAAGAAAAGCTCAGTGATGTGTGACAGGACGGCAGCCAGGAAGGCTCTTTTCAGACAAGGGACGGGAACCAGACCAGTGCTGTCCCAAACACACAGTGAGGTTCAAGGCATCAAATGCTGCAGTGTGAAAGGCCAGACTTGCAGACACTGGAAGCCATTGTGTTTGTGACCTCTCTGGGGACAGAGGGCACAGGCAGAGTCCTTCGGGAGCCCTGCTGCACCAGCTGGGCCACTTCAACACATGAACTGATGCTTAGCAGAGTGACCAGAGGGACCAAGAGAGGGGTCCAACTCCTCCCCAGTGGCCCTCTGGAAAACCTCCTGTAAGTGTGGCCGGCACCTCTGCCTCCCCATTCTCCCTGCAAAGTAATAAACCAAGGGATTGGCGCTGCTGTTCACGCAGAAGGACAGTGACATAACCTTCTGATCATAGGGCATGTGGAGGTTATCAGGGAGGAAGGATCGCACCACAGGGAAGGCCAAACATGAAATGGACACAGCTATGAGCGCCACGGCGATGTACAACTTGCGGGGTGGACGCACCCGGGAGCTGCACTTGATTTTGAGCAGCATAATCGCAGTGCACAGTAGCGTAGCACACAGAACAGCGATGATAAGCAGACGTTCCGCTGTAATATACGGGCACAAGATTTGATATGTGCTGACTTAGAGTTGCAGATCACGGATTCCAGTACACTTCGGGAAATGGCCCAGACCCAGATCAGAACGCACGTGATGGTGGACAGGTACTTCGGAGAGTGCAGTCGGCACCAGATGGGGAAGAAGACGGACAGGCAGCGGCCCACACTGATGGCGACCACCAGACAGAGCCCTGCTACGTAGGATGTCGCAATGAATTGGCCCAGGTATGGAAGAGGAAATCCTAGGCCATGAAAATGCGCAAATATCCATTCAACAAAATAAACTACCAAACAGGCGAGGAGGATAAGGTCCGCCAGGGCCAAGTGGAAAAGGAAGACAGAGAAGCGGTCCCACTCGACAGAGCAGGCCAGGAAGAAGAGCACGAGCCCGTTGCCCCCCAGGCCCAGGAGGGAGATGACGGTGCCAAGAGGCCAGATGATCTGTGCAGCGCGGACGTGTGCGAGGTTAGAGGTGTCCTCATCCGTCCTATTCCAGGAACTTGCAGTACAATTAAAATAGCCCATCTTGGGGTCACGTTGGTGGAGACACCCATGCAGCAAGGACCCTGTGGAGAGAATCGTTGCACAAACTCACCTGGTATGAGATGGGCATAGTGTCCTCACAGCCTCCTCATGTGTCCATCTATCTGTCTAGCATTCTCCAGCACATGCTCATGCCGTGCACTGTGTCACGAGCCCTGTGGACCCAGGACACAGCCACTAGCAGAAGGGTTGCAGACAGCTCAGTGAGCAAACAACAGTCAGGAGGCACTGAGCAGGAGAGGGAGCTGAGGAGTGGTCATCAGGTGTCCTGACCTCCAGCACCTGCGTAACAGCCCTCACGCACCCCTTGGAGAGAGGGCTCCACGCAAATCCCAGGTCATCCCTCTCCCCAGCCCCTCCTCTCAGGTCATTGTCCTCCTCACCATCCTGTCTCCTCTCCTCTGTCCCCATGTCACAGAGTGGAGACTCAGCCTACCCCATTTTCCATTCATGCAAGTACCTCAACCAGGTGACAGCCCCCAGGGCATCATGCTGCCCCTGGGAACCCACGGTCCCTTTGACACCCTGTCCATGTCATCCATCATTCAGGACAACCTCCCTGGGAATGTGTACAAGCTCATCCTGACCTAGACTACAGCCCCACCTGAGGGCTCTGGAGCCCTCACAATGCCCCCTAACACAGCCCTGAGAGCCAGGCTACACCAGCACTCTGCACAGGAGCCCAGGGTCCACCTCACTTGAGGAGAGGGCTCCCCAGGTAGGAGGAGTGCACAGCCACAGTCGCCCCATTACATGCCAGTCACACAGCCTCTCCTGCTCCTCCTGCTCCTCCATTTTCTGCTTCTTTCATTTGCTTCACTTGCTTCACCTCCACCGCTCACTGCAACTCCCCAACCTAGTAACATCTCCCCAGCTCCTTCCTCCCAGATCTCTAACCAGAACCCCACAAGCTTCCTCCCCTTATCTGAGTTTCAGACAGACCTGGCCCCCCACAGCTCCTACCCGACCAGCAGCCTCTAAATTCCTCCCAACTCAGCCCCGGGTACTTATTTCCACTCACCATGTGCCTCGTTCCTCTCCCACAGCCACTGCGCCCTGGACAGCAGAGATCTGTGTGTCCTGGTCCGGTGAAGACCTCAGCCACTGGGAGAAGGCCCAGTCACAGTGCCCACGTGGCAGCTGTGGAGGAAGGGCCCGGTGCTGGGCACATGGACGTGATCCCTGTGGTCCAGGGTTTCTGCCTCAGCCCAGACTCACAGTGAGCAGAGAGGACCCAACCAGGTCCCGCGTGTCCCCCGGGGTGAGCATGAGGAAGGGACACTGACCAGTGCTCAGCCTGGAACAGGCCTGGCCGAGTCAGGGGCTGTGGGAGCCTGGAGTTTAGTGTTGTAAACAGCAGCCTTGGAAGGAGCAGGTTCAAACACAACAACACAGTAAATAACCCAAACGCCAGGCTGAGGGTCCAGGTGGGTGTTTCTCCCAGGAGACAGAGGGAGGCCAGCAGCACACAGAAAGATCCCGGATGTCATCACAGTC
>PVLA01015417.1:0-25440 GCA_004027455.1 Hydrochoerus hydrochaeris
TTGGAAGCATCAGTGGGAGGATCACCAAGAGTTTGAGGTCAGCCTGGTCTACATAGTGGGTTCCAAGCCAGCCTGGACTACACAGAAAATCTGTTTCAAGAAACAAAACAACAGAGTAGTGAGAGAGGTCATTATTGACTTGCTTCTGATTTGAAAGGAAATGCTTTTAGTTTTTTCTCCATTCAAATGGTGTTTGCTGTGGGTTGGGCTTACATGACCTTTACCACACTGAAGAGTGATCCTTGAGCAGTTACTTTCATTAGGCTTTTCTCATGAAGGGCTCATCATTTTGCCCAAGGAGTTTTCATTATCAATTGAGATTATCACTTGATTTTCAACCTCAGTGTTACTTACGTTGTGATTTACATTTACTGATTTCAGTGTGATGAACCATCCTTCCATATCTCAATTAAACTAAACTTGATCTCACTGTATAATCTCTTTAATGCATTAAGTTCAGTTTGTATTTTATTTATTATTTTGGCATCTAAGTTCATCAAGGATATTGATCTATGGTTTTCTTTTTCATTCCGTCCTAGTTAGGTATTAGAATCAGGGAAGTGGGGGTCTCCTGAAATGTATTTGGCAGCCCTCCTTCCTTTTGTGTCTCACTGAATACTTGTGGGAGCATTGGTATTGTGCTTTCTTTAAAGATATGGAAATCTATTGTGGTAGTCATTTTGGATTTACTACTATTTTGTTTTGGAGTCCTGTATTACATTCATTGTTTTGATTTAATTAGTTCTGTTCTATTCTGTTTTGTTTGAGTTTGCTATGTCAGAAGGTATGGGCAGATATTTTGAAGACAGCAAGAGGCATCATGGCAGCAATTCTTGATTTCGTATTATCTTGTTTTGAAATCCAACTGTATTGTTTTGATTGGCTTTAGGGCACTGGATTTATACTGTTAGAGAAATCTGAATGCAGCAATTAACTTTGGCAACCAACTTCACAAAATTATAACATGAAAAAGTTTTCTTAGGCAGGATATATATATAGAGAGAAAACTCACACACCTTACAGGATATGTTTATTGATACCCCTCATGTCCATGCATTTATCTCCTGTGTATATGGATGAATTTTTCTTCCAATTAAATTACGGAAAGGTCACACTTTCAGATTCAAATGGCTTTGATTTGGTGATGGTTTCATGGGTGCAAATTTATCTCCAAGTACTTGGAGTTACACACATTCAAACTCTGCAGCTACCTTGCCCATGCCAATCTGGAGTCAGTCAATCTCTTCAGGCAGCCCACCTGTAAGGACTTCCTAGCTCTGCTCCTACACAGATTTCTTTAAATCAAACCTCTTTTTTGACACTACTTTCAAGTGACACCTCCCAGGATACCTCTACTGCCCCAAATCCACCTAAAGCAGTCACCAAAGCAGATGGCAGCACCCTATGTTCTACATCCCATCTCCTCTGGGATTTGACTCTCTTTTAGTCACTACTGAGAAAGATTCAGACCAAGAAACATCTCTCCATCCCTGTTTTCTAAATGCAGCTCAGATGGCAATTGGAAGAACCTGGTATCCTTCTTTTCTACTCAATCTGCACTTTAATTTCCAGACACAAAACCTTGAAAATCCCATATCAGAGTGGTCTCAAGACAGGTGAAGGGACTGACACATGGTGAATGCCACTATGATATCTGCTGGTGTTTTGTGTATGATATGAAGAGAGATAACACTCAAATTGGAGATACGATTTCTTTAAATGTGGTTTAAGAACATGCACACTTCAGACTACCTTGAGCAGGGCATGGTGTTCAACCTGTAATAACAGGGCTCAGGAGACTCAAGCAGATAGATTATCACAAGTTCAAGGCCAGGCAGGGCTATGAAGTGAGTTTAAGGACAGCTTGAGTGACACAGCAGGACCCTGTCTCAAACGCCATCCCTCAGACAAAAAACTCTACCTTGAAATTAAGAAAACATTTTATTATGAACTAAAAGATGGGGTATAGAATGAAAATTTAATTTTCATTTGGCTCATTTCAATCTTTAATTCCAATCAAGAACTAAATCATAAAGCTCCCATAAGTCTACTAGTATGTACACATTGGAAGGAACTACTATTTACAGCTACAGTGTTAGTGTAAATCCTCAGTACAGTCTATCAGCACTAGTAATTTAATGCTGAAATAACCTTGATAAAGTTTCACATTGTTTAGCTACAAATGTTCTCTTGGAAATTGAAAGATTTTTTCCTCTCTCATTTTAGACTTCATATTACATGTAACCTCTTATGTAGTAACTGACATGGCCAGGACAAGGGACTGGAACAGACCCCAAGGAGCATGAATAAACCTTGCTTCTCCTCTCAAAGTCAAGTGGCAAGCATTTCTCTTCACCCTTCTCATTGACCACAGTGTCACATTCACTTAGCTACACTGATCCCAGTCAGGAAAAAATGTGTTGATCTCAATTAAGTTCGAAATGTTGCTTTTTTATTACAGTTAAAAAATACAACCAACTTTTAGTGGAAAGTGACAAATCTTTCAATTAGGCAAATGTTGGAAGTAGCCAAAATTGTAAATCAAGCACTGAGGAAGTAAAGACTGGAAGTCAGCATGCATTATGTTTACAAATATGTTTACCTGTGTCTGTAAATACATTTTGAAAAGTATGGCTAAGAAGCTATACATATATATGTTAATGATACAACAATAATGCAGTTTAAAAATTTATAGTGATGTGTCAAAGTATAATGACTTTTTAAATAATTAGTTACATAAAGTAGACACGGCATGGTAAAATGTAAGATGGACGTCAGCATCTAACACACCAGGACATACCAAGGATCCTGCAAGAGTGAAGGGCAAAGAAAAAATGCTAAAAGATACAATACTGACATAAATGTATTGTAATTAATGACATACACATTACTTACACAGAATAAAAATACAGTAAAACTCCTTCAAATTGTTGGGGGTTGCAAAGAAATTCCAAATCAACAACACTCAAAATTTAAAATAATATTGTGTCAAAACATAAAAAATTTAAAAATTTAACTTAGCATTGCTACTAACCAATTGATCTTGCTGTCACTTTTATTAGGCCTCTCTCCACGATCAGAGTGGTTCATGATTGCTCTAAGGTTCTGGGACATTTCAGTTCATCTGAGACTGAATGCATGAAAAGGAGACAAAGTCACATGTCTGGAGAGCTGAGATATTTGCTCACTTCTTCCACATGAGCCTGCAAACACACCTTCACGACTCATGAGAATAAAAGGGCTGATAGTGGGGAAACAGGCATTGATGAAGGCTGAGGTTTTGGTCAGCCACCAAGTACTTCCATTATAAAGAGAAAACAAAGCATAAATGACAGAAGACAGGGAGTAGAAGAGTAGGAAGGCGCTCACCAGGAAGAGAATGCTCTGAGTGGCTCTGGTGCCAGGGGAAGGTCCTGATGAGATGCTGTGTCTGCGGATATGGTGGACCCGCTGTTCATGCCTGTACAGAACGAAAACCATGGAGCCACTGGCCCAGACCATGAGTGCCCAACATGAAAGGTCATGAAATATGAATGCACCAAAATTTGAATCTGAGTTTCTGTCAGGAAGGGCACCTTCACAGTACTGAAAATCGATAGCTTTTGTAATGTTTCTGGTGTTCCATTTGTCAGTCACAAGCATAGGAACTCTGATGTTTAGCAGCACATGCAGGACCCAGCAGAGGCTATTAGACAAGCCAGTGCACTTCAAGGCTCTCACTCTCAGTTCTGCCCACCTGGAGCTCCTGGGGCTGATGGTGATGGCCTGAAACACACTCAGCAGGCAGGTGCTGCCCATGGACACTCCCCTGCCCACCCTGTGAGCATAGAAAACAAGTTTGCATCCAACATCGCTGAGGAAGTGTCTCAACCCAAAAGCTGCCATAGTCTCTGGGACTCCTCGGGAGAGAATGACAATGGAGTTGGCCACTGTCAGGTGCCTGAGGATCCCATTTATGGACCTGGACCTGCATCCACTGAAGCAAAGGATGCAATAATGATACAAGAGTGCAAAATTCCCCAAGGTTCCAATCACAACCTGGAAAAGGAAGATCATTCCAAATTCCCAGTTCACAGAGGCCATTTTACGATTGTCCAGGACTTAACATAAATATTCAAGAGACATGATTTTGTATGGAGAGGTAAATTGTGAGGTATTTTATAGAAAGTAAAATTCAAAACTCTTCACTTACCAATATTGCTCCTCACAAATTCACTTCTAAGAAGTTTCACCTTCCAGGTTCTTCAAAGTCTTACACACACTTTTATCCTCCAGTACTGGACATTAATCCCAGGGCCTTCATACTGAGCTACATCTCCAGATATTTATTTTTTTGTTTTTATTTTACACATGTTTTCAATAAGTCACTAAATTGCATGGACTAGCCATGAACTTATATTCATCCTGACTCAGCCTCCCAGAGCATAGGGATTACAGGAGTGTGGCACCATGCCCAGATCTAAAGTCTGATGTGTTTTTTCAGAGCATTTACAATGTATGGGCCACAATACTTAATAACTTACCTATTCCAACTTATTTAGTACACCCCACATGATCAGTTAGGGTTAATAATATTTTCCTTTTACAGGACAAGTTGACTTAACAAAAAGCTTATATGGCTCATCTTAAATATCCTTAAAAACCAGACTTAAATCTCACAGCCAGGCTGCGTGAATCTTGTGCTTGTTCTTCTACTCTATTGTCATAAAGACATGGTGGTGGTCACTCAGGCCCCACACAGAGGGATAACTTGTCATTTTACACCTGCCTATTGAATAATTTTAATTGTGATAATTTTCCATTTGTATATAAATGTTTCTTCCATATACCTATATCACTTATGAATAAAGACTTAAAGATCATAAAAAGGGATCCCCCCAACAATTTCCTGTGGCCAGATTATCATGAATCGATGTTAAGATAAAAACAATAATGGTACAACATTTTTGCCATTAGGACCTATCACAGAAAGTAGTCATAATAACTGGATTTGGCTCTAAGCTAAAGTACATGAAATTTAAATAAGTGATAAAATATTTTATTGTAGAAATTAATGTAGTGTGCATTAGACAGCCTATAATTACATGTGTCTTATTTCAGAAAAACAAAGAAAATGTAATAGTAATTCAGGAACAGTGGTAAACTACAAGACAAGAACGTAACACAGAATTCTGAGGCATCAAATTTGCTGTGTGTGCCTAGGGCATAAGGGCAAATTCACCCTGAAAACGGCGCTGGAATTTTCACAACTTGACAAAATATCCTAAGACACTTCTGAGTCTGAAACAACCAGAACTCCTTAATTTTTGCATAGTGTGACTCCCTCAAGTGTGAAGTTAACTTTTCCTGGCAGTCTCTTCCCCCTACATTCAGAGAGGAAAATTGCCCAACCTTGATCTACAGACTACAGACATTTTCAAACACACCTAATTATCACTCCCATGAAACACATCCAATGCATTGGGAAACTCATCATATCACCACAACTGCCATTTGATCACATCTCTATGCGTGTATCCATCAGACGCATCATCACACACACAGACTTTGACTTAAGTAACAATACTGCTCATTAGGTTTTTCCATGATTTCTGTAGAACAAGTTGAATAGCAGACTGATTTCTAAATTAAAGTCTTAAGCACCTTATGAATTAGACATCATTATTCTTGGAGCAATCTCCCACAACAATCATCAGTGCTCATTAAATGAAAACACCTGAGAAGTTAGAGACTGGTGCAGGGTCTCAGACTTCCAAGCTCCGTCCACAACTTCTAGCCGCACCTCAGGAATCTTCCTTCCTTCCTCCCTTCCTGTGTGGCTGTCATCACACATGAATCATTCTTCCAGAGGCCAGGCCTTGCCAAACACATGCTTGAATATAGCTCTTTCCCTTAAGGGCTCTGGTTTCACAGACTGGAACAGGAAACACTCAGCACTCTCCTCCTTCTAGAACCACAGGCTCGGGTAGTGGTCATGACACCACTCCCTGTGTGGGAGGGAGGTGGCCCCACTTAGAAATATGGGGTCTTGGTCCTGTGATTTCAACTCCCCACAGAAACACAGTTATCATTTCACCGCTCGTTTGGATGACAGCGCATGACTGGTCTGTGGAGACTAATCTAAAAACAAAATAAAAAAGTTCTTGACGGTTCCTAATTCCCAGAAACAATTAGAAGTTTCTCTGAGCATCTCCACAGAGAGTTTCAATGCTTTGGAGAAACTCTTCCTTTGCCATAATTCTGACAAGAGAATAGTGTCATACGGTGGAAGCAGAAAATGTTGCTATCTGACAGATGAGGAAATGGCAGCAGAGGGTGTGGTTTCAATTTAGTTGCAATTTTAATTGACACCTTAAAATGACACATTTATTTTGTACAACCCATTGGCTTAAAATACATACAGAATGAGATGATTAATATATGCACTATGACACATTTTTGTGATAATAACACAAAATCTTTTCCCTTAGGGATCTGCACAAATAGAATACACGTTACTGAATACTCATCATGTGGTACAATAGACCTCTTGAACTTATTCTAACTGAAATCTTACATTCTGTGACAAACATTTCCCTGCATTGCACCATGCCCCAGGCACTGGTAACCACCACTCTACCCTTTATTTCTATGAGTTGAAACCTTTTCCACTCACATATTTGGGGTCATGCTATAGAGTATTTGCGTTTTTGTGCCTGGTTTATTTAAATTAACAGGATGTCTTCCAGACTACAGCATCATGATGGCAGTACATTAAAATACTTTTAATTTTGCTATATATTTTAAATAACAAAAGCATAAAAATAGTCATAAATCTGTGTTGATGGATACACAATATAAAAAGTTCTCATTCATGGCATCAATAGTATACCATGCAGACATGCAAGAAGTGGAATTTTATATATAAACAAAGTTTCAGTTAAAATTTATTGTTGTAACTTAAGATGCTTTATATAATACTTAAGATAATCACAAAGTCTCTATTGAAGAGAAACAAAAAAAATCAAACAGAGATCAGAATATGTCACTACAAAAATCAATAAAGCACAAAGAAAGGTACCAAGGGAAAAAACAGACAAAACTACAAGACCTACAGGAAGCCATTAACCAAACAGCAATAAGTTCTATTGTTTCAGTAATTCCTTTAAATATTAATGCATTATGTGTAAACATTCTATTGTCTCACTAATGCGATAAGCTGAAAGAAACTATATATATACATATTATATATAATACAGTTAAGATAGTTATACTATTGATTTGTCTGAGTTCATTGAGAGAAAGGTTTACACTGGTACTGTTTGGACAATTGGAAGCAGATGTCTTGTGCTTTGAGTGACTAATTTGGGGATGACAATATGCAATGTATGTATCACTGTTGTTCCCTGATTGTTGTGTTTTGAAATTTTGGGGGTTTTTTTCTCTTTGAAATAAAATGAATTTGGAAAAAAAACACGGAAGCAAAAAATATATTTATTACTGTATTAAAGCCACCAATGCAAATACATAATTTGGTTGGATGGATGCAAGAAACAAGACTCAACTGTATACGGTCCACCAGATGCTCACATTAGGTCTAGGGACACATGTGTGCTAGAAGCAAAAGAATAGGAAAAAATATTAGAATCAAACAGTGACCAAGAGAGACTAGAGGTACCAATAGTAAAACTGAACAGAACAGACTTTAAATGAAATACTAGACTATGAGACAAAGCTATGTATTAGATTTCTCATTGCCAAGACAAATTATCTGACATGCACAACTCAAAAGAGGAAGGATGTATTTTGGTTCACAGCTTCAGAAGTTTCATCGTACGCTTGCTCCAAATCAGAAACAGCATGGTGGGAGGGCCTGACAGAGAAAAGCTTCTCAACCCATGACAGCCAGGAAGCAAATAGACAGGACACAACCAGAGGCAGAGATACACCCTCACCTGGAGCCATCTCCTCCACCTGAGTCCCAGAGCTAATAACACATACAGTTATGAACTTATCCACTGATCAGAAAAGCACTCCTGTGCTCCTCCACCTTCCAAAGGCTCCACTTCAGAAAACAAGAGACTTTGATCAGATCCTTTATATCTACAACATACACCCTAAATTATCAGGTGAGACAAGGAAGAACATACACAACTGTCAGAGAGCTCACTGACGAGGAATATAGGACAACTCAATGTCAGGTCTCCCTCATGGATGAAGCACCACTAACCCAACTGAAGCAAGAATATACAGCAACACAGTAACAGAGTCTTGAATACTCTGCTTCCAATCAGAAAAAGAAAAAAGCAGAAAATCAATAAGGAAATGGAGGACTTGAGCAACATTAAGGCCCAATTAGACCTAGCAATCATATGCAGAACATGCCAGCCAAGAACAACAGCATACACAATATACATGAGAACATACTTTCCAGATGGTGTGCTAAGTACCAAAGAAAGTCAACATATATAAGATGCAAATCATATGAAGTATGATTGCTGGCCAGAATGTAATGAAACTAGAAGCCAAAACCAGAAAGAAAACTGGCACATCCTCTGTTATCTGGAAATTAAACAACACATAAAGACTTAATAATGTTAAATTATAAATACCAACATTCTGGATAAAATGGCAGAATACCAGTATCCTTTGTGTGACTAAGAATTAAGAGCTGGAAGAAAAAATTATATACCCAGGGAAGAAAGAGAGGAAGATGTTCAGGAATCAAGAAAGAGGTGTCAAAGCTGTTCCTTAGACCTGTAATCCCAGCACTCAGGGGGATGAGGAAAGAGGATCACAAGTTCAAGTCCAGCCTAGGCAATTTTAAAAGATCCTGTTTCAAAATACAAATTTTCCTCAATTCAAAAGCCCTGGGTTCAATCTTCAGCGCCAGGCACGGAAGGAGGGAGGGAATGCAGAATACGCCAAAGACTGACACATCACCCAGGGACGTCCAATTCCCGCCAGGTGAACGGCATTTCCCAGAGGTCTCTGCGGCACAGCGCTAGTAGGACTGCATAGCGTTGCATGCCGGGAAGCCATGACTTCCCCACTCCAGGGCTGCGGATTCCCTTCTTGCTGACTACATTTCCCAGAGGTCTCTGCGGCGGAACCAAAGGAGGAGCATGAGGAAGTGCATGCTGGGAGAAGGGACTCTTGTCCGCGGGAATTTTTAAATGGATTCCACCTGGACCCTGACGCGGTTCGCCTGGAACCACGCTTCTGCTGCTGCTATCTGGGAGCAGAAAGTGGGGTTGGACCCCAAGCGGGATGACGGCGAAGAAGAGGCACTGTGGAAAGGGAAAGGGCACTGGGACCCGTGGCTTTGAACGCGGTGGAGGAGGGAAGTGCGAAGGCTTGCGCCGTGTCCCAGGCCTGAGCCTACGTGGCGTTCCGAGGACTGGGACCCAGGTGCTCGGGAGCGACCGTGGGGCGGAGGATCTGCGCCTGGCGCCCGCACTGGGCAGGGAAGCAGCCGGGCCCTGCCTCCCACTTCTCCCGGGCCTGCGGGGTGCGAGGGTGTGGGCGCCGGGGGGGGGGGGGGGGGGGGGGGGGCTCCTTCACTGGGGACTGTGTCCGGTGGGGGGAGGGGAGCCGTGAGAACGGCTTGTTCGGGGGCCACAGGGGGAAGTGAGCCTAATCCGCATCCAGCGCCCCCTGCTTTTTCCGACTTCACTTTGTAGCCTTGTGGGACCCCTTGGGAAGCAGTGGCCCCTGAAGACATGACAGCTGAGGCATCATCATGAAAATGACCAAGAAGAAAGGCAAAAGGCATTGCTGTGAAATTGAAACTTTTAGAACCGGAAATGCCCTTTATGCACAGGACTTTAACGAACAGAGGAGAGAATCTCAGGTATCAAAATTACGTTTAGGGGAGAAGACTTCAAGGGAAGGCCAGTTACAGGTTTCAGAACCCCAGCTGCCCCCTCGGTTTTAAGGCCGTCTTCTTAGAAACCTCGGTGCCATGAGAGTCAAAAGCAAAGAAGAAAGAGGAGGCTGAGGTCCAGGTAGAATACCTTGTGTACTCATGGAGGCCAGAAGAGCTGAAAAGGGGGAAATGTGAGGCCAAGGAACGTGGAACAAGTGTCGGGCTGTGTGCTGCTATCTAGGATGTCTGAGCAGTCAATCTACAGCTTCCTCACCATCCGATCCCCCCACCGCCTCAGAGAGATCCATCTTGTTCCTAAGGTAAGGAAAGCAGTCCCCGTCAGTCCTTTGCTCTGGACCTGTGGCATTTGGGTTAGTTCTGTTCTCAGCTGTGGCTGAGTATAACACGTGTACAATAAATCATCTCTTCTGCTGCATTAAAAAAAAAGTCACTTCCTGGAGCCTACATCCCAGGAATCGCTGAAACACAAATCCCAGTTTCCTCTTGTTTTTGATTGATTTGAATGTGTGCTAGGGGCAGGTGTGGCTTGGAGTTTATTTGCTAAGACAGCTTGTATGCAGAAAGGGCCTTGTGTCTCATTTTTATCTTCTTATTTCCCTGTGACCACCTGTCCTTTAGAAAAAAGGCAACCTAAGGAGGAAGAGAGATTGCATCACACCTTAAAATCAAGGTTTGGGTGAGTTTCCTTTATCTTCCTTAAATGATCTGTGTTTCACAACTTAGGACCATCTGCTTTCCTTGGCACCAGCTGTTTCCCCTGATAGCAACCTGGACCAGTGATTCCCTCGCAAGGAATGTGATGGGCTGCACATGTGTGTCCACCACGGTACTCTCCACTGTTCAACACTCACCAGTGAGTATTTACAGACCCGCTTTTCTAAGAATCTGATAGTACAGAAAAATAGATCTCCTAAGCTAGGTGTGGTGGTGCACTTCTGTAATCTCAGCACTCAGGAGGCTGAGGCAGGAGGATCATTGAAAGTTCAAGGCCAGCCTGAATTGCATAGTGAGACCCTGTCTGAAATTTTCACACACAACAAAAATTTTTATATATATATCTCCTAAGTCAGTGGTGGCGAACTTAGGGCATGCATATAATTTTTTTCTAAACTAAAACCTCAGTACTCAGGTTAAATTGCAGTGTTGACACTCTGCAGTGAGTAAGTGGGTTTTAGGTTGCAGCTGGGGCTCCTGACTCTAAAAGATCTGTTTTACTGTCCTCAGTTAGTGTTAACCTCAGTGTGTGTTGGAAAGGAGGAGATCAGTTTTGGGATAAAGTCTGACCCTGAACAGCTTTGGTCTTCCTCGTGTGGGATTTTTCAGAGCATAGCCAGGATGGCGACAGTTGGGTTGTTTTACCTGGTAAATGACGAAAGCGTCCACTTTGCAGAGCTTTCAAGAGCAGGATGGAGGAGCTTGGGATGGAGGATGTAGCTGGGCAGTACAGCAGTGCATGGTCCACGTGGGGCAGGGCACAATCCACAGTGGCAAAAAAGAGGTCCATGCGAAGGCAGGGACTTTTCAGGTAATCAGTAACTCAGACTTTGCTTCACTAAGGAGGACTCCGTGAACCATGCCGCCTCGGGTGTTTTCAGTTGCTTTTTGTGTGAATAGTAATGTGTAATACAGTTCGACTTGATTATTAACTTGGAGTCTAGAGCAAAGGTTTGTCATTTTTTCATAAAGGGTGGGTAGTAGATACTTAATGCTTTGCACACCACCGACAGCTGCATGTTTTTCTTCTTTTAAAGAGGTGGTTTTGTTTTGTTTTTTCTTTCCAAAACAGTTTATAGATTTGCAAAGATAGTACCAAGAGTTCCTGGGCACCTGGTACCCAGTTTTCTCTCTGAGTGGATTTGTAGGAGACTCTCATTATAATTAAGGGCCCAATTGTAATGCATTATTATTAATTAGGATTCATGATATTAGCCATGTCCTTGGTGTTTACCTTCTTTTCTTCCTCGGTTCCAGGGTCTCTTCCAGGACAGCGCCTGCCATTTGGCCGTCACATTTCCTTAGATCCTCCATGGCTGTGCAGTTTCTCAGACTTTGTTTTCAATGACTTTCACTTTGACAGTTTCCAAGATGAAGCATTTTGTTGGCTGTTCTTCTGTTGCGATTGGCCCAGTATTTTTCTCAAAGTTAGAATGGGGGTGTAAGTTTGGAAGAAGCTGATCCAAGAGGTAAACTGCCATGCCAATCACATGAGAGCAAGGATACAGACTAATATTATAATGGTTCTGGGTGACCTTGACCACCTGGCCAAGGCCACAAGTTTCCTGTACTGTAAAATTGGTCATTCCTGGACTGGGGGTTTAGCTCAGCAGCACAAGCACCTGCCTGGCAAGTGTGAGATCATGAGTTTGATCCCCGGTACCAAAAAGAAAAAAAATTACTCCTTCTACCTTGTCCTGTCCTACTGCTTGGATGGAAGTCACTACATTCAGCTGACATTTAAGGAATGAGGAATTATGCTCCCTCCTCCTCCTTTCTTTCTTGTTTATTTCTCTTATAAAACCCCTTAAGAATGTAAAGATGTTTCTTGGCTCTCTGGCCATTCACAGTAGGCTGGGGGCTGAATTTACCCTCAGCCTGATCTCTGTCTGAAGACAAGATTATGATGAAGACCTAAGGTATTGACATTAGGTCTTCATCATAATCTTGTCTTCTAAAGGCCATGGATCCAGCCCCAGAGTAGATGTTTTTAGTAAGTGAGTGATTGTTATGTGGGAATCGTGGGTGTTTGGAAATCACAGTCAACATCGTATGAAGGTCACTATAAAGGGTATCAAGAGGTTCACATACTGAACCAGAACAGAACTCTCTAACCTGAGGTCCTGCTGTAACTCCATTTATAATTCTCCAGGTAAACTGCATACACACTGATGATGTATGTTTGTAAGTGTGGCAGTGCTAATCTTTTGTTTTTGAAGATGACAAGCCTATAACTGCATGGCATTAGCAGGAAGATATGTGCTCCAGGAAATCTAGACTCCCATCTGGAATCAAAAATTCCTGGTCACAGTTAGCGTTTATGATAATGGTCATGATGCTTGTAAGTCATGCAACATTTTTGTTGTGAAATACTGTACTATGCAGCTGTAAAGAATTATATTAGAGGGCTGGGGCTGTAACTCAGTGCCAGAGTACTTGCCTGGCACATGTGAGACACTGCTTCAATCCCCAAACCAAAAAAAAAAAGATTTATAGTTAGAGATACTCATGAGGGAAAAATGCATGTAACCATACTAACCATACTAATAGTTATTAAAAATGACAAGCTTAAATCACTATAAATTCTATTTTAATAAAAGTTTTGTAGACACCACGTCCAGCATAACATGTTACTGATTATTCAGAGAAGGATGTGGCCGCAGATCCCAAGTACATTCTCTGTGCCAAACACTTTACTTTTGTCTTGCACTTGCTGAGAGGCTCAGTCTGCAGAGGCAATTTAGCTTCATGGCTGCACTGGGTTGTAGAGGGTATTCATGAGACACCATGAAAGCATGTTGAAAAGACACCAGTCAAATGGTTATTTCATTACTGGGCCTTGTATCAATTCCCCCTTTGCTGCTGTAAGATATAACCACACACTTAAGAGATTTAATACAAGATTAATACCCATAGTGCCAGAAGCATGAAGTTGGTCTCTCAGGGCCAAGCCACGGTGTTCAAGCTGTGCTCATTTTAGAAACTCAGGAGCCATCCTGGCTCCCTGCCTCCCCAGCCTCCAGAGGCTGCCCTCCTCCCAGCCCTTCCCTTGTCTCCACAGCCCCCTGAGGAGGTCAGGTCATTCTCCTGTCACTTCACTCTGACCCCACTTTTCTCATCACATTATTATGTTATTCTGCCTGTCCCCCAGCCAATTCTAATAACATTTATGATTACATTGGGCCTGTGAGATAATTCTCAGTAACTTTCTTTTAGATTGTGCTGTTAGGAATTTATGTCCATCTGCCACCTTAATTCTTTTGCAGTGTAACAGAACATGTTCCCAGGATGTCTTAGTTTCTTGTTGCTGGGACAGAATGCCTGACACACCCACAAGTTAAAGGAGGAGAGATTTATTTTGGCTCACAGTAGAGGTTTCAGGGCATAGTTGGCTGGATCTAAGACAGGGTGGCATGGCGGAGGAGAAACAGCTCATGGCAGGGCAGGGCAGGGCAGAAGCACAGAAGGATCAAGGAAGGAGGAGGGAGAGAGAGACTTCCAGACACCCAGAGTGACCCACCCCTTCCCACCAGGTGCACCTCCCAAAATCATACCCAGCTAATCCACTGATGAGTGGCACACCCCATGATCCAGTCACCTTGCCATATCTGCTCTTAAGAGCTAATGAAGCCTTGGGGAGACATTTAATATAAACCGTAAGGCAGAATACAAACTAGGATAGCACATTCTTGAGAGAGAGTTATTCTATCTGTCACCACTCTATCTGTCCAAACTCTCCTAATGACAAGAAGGTGATCCTCCATTGTTTCTTTAAACTTGAGGCTCACTGAGTCATAGGTAATAAAACAAGAATAATGCAGACCTGCTACCAAAAAAATGACCCTAAGAAGCCCACAGGGAATGTCAAAATTACTAATAATCATGCCATTCAGAGGTAATGATTGCTGTATTTTGATGTG
The DNA here is from genome assembly GCA_004027455.1 of Hydrochoerus hydrochaeris. Taxonomy (NCBI): domain Eukaryota; kingdom Metazoa; phylum Chordata; class Mammalia; order Rodentia; family Hydrochaeridae; genus Hydrochoerus; species Hydrochoerus hydrochaeris. The sequence goes on from PVLA01015417.1 coordinate 14,503, forward strand.
TAGGTTGTCTGTCCTCCCCTCTAACTATGTGTGTGTTTTACTTCTAGAGTATTAAATCCCACTAATGACCATATAAATAATCAGAAATTCCCCAAATCTTAGTTTGTGAGAGGAATCCCTGACAGCCGAGGGTCGCATCACACCATAAGCTGGGGGGAGGTGGGGGCTATGGAAACTTCACATGTTTACACCTTGAAGGATAACAGAGATGACATTTGAAACTAACCCCACAGCAACAACCTGGGAAGGACAGCCTAGCTGGGCTTGGTGGCTCACACCTGTTATCCCAGCACTCAGGAGGCTGAGGCAGTAGAAATGCTAGTTTGAAGATACCCTGTACTACATAGTGAAATCTTAACTAAAAAAAAAAACCCGGAAGGAAGTCTTTCAGAATTGGACTGTTGAGTATTTTAATGTTTCTAAGAGAGAGTATGCTGATAGTCACTGACCTGGTGTACAAATAGAACTTATAGAAAGAACATCACCAAGCTGGGTGTGGTGGTGCACTCCTGTAAGCCCAGCACTTGGGAGGCTGAGGCAAGAGGATCCTTGCAGGTTTGAGATCAGTTTGGCCTACAAAGTGAGCCTAAGGCTACCCTGAACTGCATACTGAGACCCTGTCTCAAAAAGACAAAATAAAAATAATATATTAGCATGATTACAAATAGAAGTAAAAAATATGGCCAGCACAAGGAATAAGGCCAAGATATGTGATAAATGAATTACAAAAATCTCTTCTATCAGATAGAAAACACTGTCGACCTGGTCAGTGTCCTCACTTTGGCGTTTTCTCAGGTTAGATTCTTTGGCTAGATTTGCAATGCACAACCATGTGCCTGTGTGTCTGCTCACAGACGAGGGAACATCTGGTCCTGACACCTTTTTGCTAGTGTCGCTTATTAGAAGAAATCTCCCCCTTAAGATGGGGCTCTGAAAAATGTTTTTAGTATGGATTGTGTAGATTGCAAGCTTAGGAAGCATGTAATTAGGGTGAGAGAAATAGCAGGTTTGGCTTTTTTACATAAATGGATTAAGAAATGTGTGATTTCAATAATAATAGTTGACTTACATATTGCAGTTTAGGTATCCCTGAAGAACCAACAATATTGTCTGATTTGGGATTTTCAGTTTGGGGAACATTTGAAATCTTTCTTCCCCTCTTTATTTACAAGTTTTATTTCCATTTTTTTCTTCTATTCTCTTTTTTTTCTTTCCCCACTCTCTCCTTTGTTCTCTTTCCCATTTGAACATTTTCTTCCCTTTTCCCAATGTCTGTCATATTTTTGGTTCCCTATTTACACTTAGTTTCTCACACCAGACCAACAGTGCAGTGTTTAAGCACGTGTGTCTGTTTTTTTTTTTTTTTTTTTTTTCACTTAAGAGTATGGCCTCAAGATGCAACCATTTACCTGTAAATGCCTCAAGCTTATCCTAATTTATATGAGAGTAGCATTCCACTGTATTATAAAAATACCATATTTTCTTTATCCATTCATCCACTGATAAACATTTCTGCTGATTCCAACATTTAGCTATTACAAATAGTGCTGCTATAAACATGGGTGCACATATTTCGCTGTGCTATGATACTTTGAATTCTTCTAGGAAGATACCCAGCAGGGAAATACCTGGGTCGAATGGGACCTCCAAACTTAGTCATTTGAGGAATCTCCACACTGATTTTCACAGTGGTTGCACCAGGCTGCATTCTCACCAACATTGCAGATGGGTTCCTTTTTCCCCACTGCCTCGCCAGTATTTGTTATTGATGTCTTCATAATTGCCATTCTTTCTAGAGCAAGAAGGAATCTCAGGGTTTTAATTTGCATCTCTGAAATGAACAGTGATGTTGAACATACACACACACACACATATATATATATATATATACTTTTTTTTTTTTTAACAATTTCTCTTTCATCTGAGAAGTTTCTATTCATTTCAGATGCCCAATCTTGGATTGGGTCTTTAAATTTGGGCTGTCTGATTCTTCATACATTCTAGATGTATGTTTGAGGCACAGCTACCAAAATTTTTTTCTGCTCCATGGGTTGTCTCTTCACTCTGTTGGTTTCTTTTACTGTGTAAAGTTCTTTATTGAGATCCCATTTGTTGAACTTTTATATTTACTGTGTGATCAGGGTTTTGTTCATGAAGTCTTTGCCTACACCTGTTTCTTCAAGAGGTCTACCTATTTTGTCTTCCAGTACTTTTAGGGTTTCCGTTTTAGTATTTAGGTCCTTGATCTATTTTGGTTTTAGTTTAGTGCTTGGTAAGAGAGATGGGTCTAGGTTTAATCTTCAGCATGAGGGAAGCCAGATTTTCCAGCACCATTTATTAAAGATGCTTTCTTCCATTAAAGGTGTTTGGCCTCTTTGTCAAAGATTAGGTGGCTGGCTGTGTTTGGAATTGTTTCTGTATCTTTTAATCTTCTATCTTGATCCTCAGTTTGTTTTGTTTTGTTTTTGCTTGTTTTGTTTGCCATTATCATGCTGTTTTTATCATAGTAGCTTTATAGTATAATTTCAAGTGGGGGGTGGTGCCTTGCCTTTGTTGCCCAGCATTGCTTTTGATATTCTAACTCTTTTCTAAATCCAAATGAATTTTAGGATTGTCTTCTCTAATTCTTTGAGGTATGCTGTGGCTGTTTTGTTCAGGGCTACCTTAAATCTGTATAGCAATTTTGGAAATATGGCCAGTTTTCACTGTATTGGTTCTTCCTACCCAAGAACAAGGATATTTTCCATTGTCTGATATCCTTTTCAATCTCTTTTTTCCCAGTACTGTAGTTTTCAGTGTAAAGGTCCTCTATTTCTTGGTTGATTCCTAAGTATTTCATTTTTCTGGATGCTATTGTGAATGGTGTTATTTCCCTAATTTCTCTCTGTCTGAGCTTTTTATTTGTGTACAGGATGCCACTGATTTTGGGGTGTTGATTTTGTATCCAGCTATACTGCTGAATTTGGTTATTAAATCTAGAAGTCTTTTGGTGGAGTTGATGGGGTCTTCTGTATAGCATATCATGTCATCTGCTAATTCTGATAGTTTAACTTCTGCCTTTCCTATCCCTATTCCTTTTCTTTCCTCCTCATGTCTAATTTTTCTGCCTGTTACCAAAACTGTATTAAATAGGAGTGGTGACAATGGACATCCTTGTCTTGTTCCTGAATTTAGAGTGAAAGCTTTCAGTTTTTGTCCATTATTGTAAGGTTGGCTTTTATTTTGTCACTGATGGCTTTTATCAGATTGAAATAAAGACCACCTATTCAAATTTTCTATAGTGTTTTTATCATGAATGGGTGTTGGCCTTTGTCAAAAGCTTTTTCTACATCTATTGAGATGGTCATTTGGTTTTCATCCCTAACTCTGTTAATATAGTATATTACATTTATTGATTCGCATATGTTGAACCATCTCTGCATCCCTGGGATGAATCCCACTTGGTCGTTGTGCATAACCTTGATGATGTGCTGCATCTTGTTTGCCAGTGTTTTATTGCCTGTAGTTCTCACTCTTAGTTGAGTTGGGTCCTTCTCTGGTTTTGGTATCGGGGTAGTGCTTCCTTCCAGGAATGAATTTGGCAGTATCGATTCCCTTTCAGTTTCATTAAAGAGTTTGAGAAGCAGTGGTATTTGGTATTCTCCAAATTTCTTGTAGAATTCAGCAGTGAGTCCATCAGATCCTGGGCTTTTCTTTGCTGTTAGTTGTGATGATTTATGTCTAGATGGTCCCCAAAGCCACATGCAATTTCAGATAGGGGTTTTTGAGAGGTGGCTAGATCTAGAGCATGTGGTTGATTCATGGTACAGTGCTGGGATTAAGAATGTGAAGATGTCATCAGTCCACTGATTGGTTTGGCACAACCCTAATCCCCGTAGCCTAGATAGAATATAAAATGGGCACAATGGTGCTGTTAAGGTCCCTTATTGCTTTTGCTACCTTGTGGGCACATGTACTATTCTCTGTGATGCCCCTCTGCCATGTGCCACCCTGCCTTGAAACCAGCCCACTATGGACCGAAACCTCTACAAACTATAAGCTAAATAAATCTTTCCTCCCTTAACTTTGGGCATGCTGTATTTCATCTCAGCAACAAGAAAAGTAACTCAGATAGTAGATTTTGAATTACATCATCAGTTTCACTGACTGATACTGGGTTATTTAGAATATTTATATCTCCTTGGTTCAACTTTGGTAATTCATATGTATCTAGAAATCAGTCTATTTCTTCTTTATTTTGCATCTTACTGGAATGGAGTTTCTCCAGGTAGATCTTAATGATCTAGATTTCTGCAGCATTCATTGTGATTCAATCAACCCTTTTTATTCCTAACTGTATGGATTTGAGTATTTCCTTTTTTTGATAAATTTGGCTATGGGTTCCTTAGATTTTATTTAATTTTTCAAAGAACCGACTCTTTGATTCTTTCTTTATATTGTTTTCTTAGTCTCCATTTTTAATATTTGTAATTTCCTACCTATATGAGCTTTGGGCTTCACTTGCTTTTTGCTAGAAGTTTGCAGTTCAACATTAGATTGTTTATCTGAGCTCACTCATTTTCTGATATGGGAATTTACCACTATAGATGTCCTTCATAGGACTACTTTCACTACATTCCATAAGTTCCAGTGTGTTGTTTTGGCATTATCATTTAGTTGTAGAAACTTTCTAATTTCTTTAAGTTCATCTGTGACCTGTTGGCTGTTAGGGTGTTATTTAATTTCCATGTGTTTATGAAGTTTTTGTGATTTCTTTTGCCATTTCCAAATTCATGGCACTGTGATCTAATAATATGCTGGGGATCATTTCAGCTCCTTTGCCTTCATTTAAGCATGTTGTATGAGCTAGTATGTGATCAATTTTGGAGAACATCCTGTGTGCAACTGAGAAGAATAGGTATTCTGATGTGGGGTGGAATACTCTGTAGACATCTACTAAGTCCATTTGTTATATATTTCTTTATTGATTTTATGTCTTTATCTATTTGTGACAGTGGGGTAGTAAGGTCCCCCATTACAATTCTATTAGTATTTACTTGGTTTTTTGTGTCCATTAATATTTGTTTAGGGCCAGGGATTTGGCTTAGCAGCATAAGTGCCTGTCTGGCAAGTGTGAAGTCATGAGTTCGATCCCCTATTTTTTTTTTTTTACATAGTTGGTTGCACTGGTACTTGATGCATATATATTTACAATTGTCAGCTCTTCCTCTTGGATTGTTCCTTTAACAAGGATGCAGCAACCTTCTTTGTCTCTTTTACTCAGTCTTGGCTTGAAATGTTCTTTGTCTGCAAATAGAATGGCTACCCTACTTTTTTGCAGGTTCCTATCACATAGAGTGCAGTTTTCCATCCTTTGACTTTAGTTTATGAATTGCTTTTTGAGTTAAATGTTTTTCTTGTATGCAGCCTATTGTTGGCTCTCATTTCATCCCTTCTACCAATCTGTTTCTTTTGATAGGTGAGACCATTTTTTTTGATGGTTATAACCGATATCTATCACCCTATCCTTGAGTTATTTTCCTGTTGTTGGTTCCCTATCTTTCCCCTCTGTTTCATTACTTGCCTTGACTGATGAATTCATTCTATTAGAGTCAATGGTGTTGCAGTCTTCATTATTTTCTAGAAAGTCTTTAGGACATTAGGACCTTTTGGAGTACCAGTTTGGTGTTCCTGAATTTCCTCAGATGTTGTCATGGAAGCATCTTATTTCTCTATCAATTTTGAAGATAGTTTTGTGGGGTACATCAGTTTGAGTTGTAAGTTGTCTTTTAGAGCTTGAAATACTTCAAGCTCTCCTTGACTTTGAGGGTTTGTGTTGAAAAGTCTGCTATGAATCTAATAGGCTTTCCTTTACAAGTGATTTATTTCTCTTAACATCTTTTTAATATGCTGTTCTTTTTCTGGACATGGAGTTATTTTTGTTTGATTTTTTTTTTTGTTTTGGTTTTGTTTTTGGTTTTGTTTTAAGGGGGTTGTCTTTTTGAGACAGGGATCATAATTGATTGAACTTTACCTCACTGTTTTAAAATTTTTTTTTATTTAAAGAGAAAACAAAAGGGTAGAAATAATACACAATTTCAAACAAAAAAATAAACAGTAAGAAATCACTAGTTGATAAATCACATATTGTCCTAGAAAAAGTTGTTCTAGTTACAAAATTAAAGCATACAAAGTAGATATTCAAACAATGAGACTGTAAACAGCTACACATGCATGAGTCTCTACATGTATTTCTATCCTTTCTGTATTAGAAGGAAAAATAAAACATACCAAGACAAAACAAAACAAGTTCCTATAAAAATATGAAACCAAAAAGTCATATAAAACCACAGTACAAGCAGTGGGTTAATGTGTTGTCTCTTATTATCTTCAATAGAATTGTCTATATCATCAGGCATGATTGAATATAGCAGTATAATGGAATATAGCAGTACATAAGAATATTAGTAAAAATAAAAGTCGACAGTATAAGACTTCAAAGGCAGGTAATAATCAAACCAGAGTGGATATTGTAGTGAATCTTGTCATCTTCAGGGCAGTTGCCTATACTCTCAGACTTGATACTATCAATCATAACAGCTTTCAATAAAATCTATTAATACAAAACAGCAATCTAACAAACCAGATTTGATTACGATCAGTCATGATAAAACAGTGTAAGTTATACAGAACTTCAGATTAAGTTTATAGGAAATTAATGATGATTACCATACCATATCCTCCTATTTTTGGGATAACTGTCTGTGCCCTCAGATCTCGTACAAGTAGACAAACTGGAACAGAATATAATCCATCTAAGCAGAGTGATGTGAGTAATATGGGTTTTAAATCCTCATACACTATTAACAGTATCCTCTGCATTCATTTTTTTAGGCTGTTCCTCCCCTTTCACTCCCACAGGGTGCTGCACATTTTGGATCCCACCAAATCCCTCAGTTTTTACACTGGGGAGGGAACCTGCTTTTTACCTAAGTGGTTCCGAACATTCTTACTCCTGAACTTGAGCTCAAGTTATATTCCTTTACCTACAAAAGCCTCAAGGTTTTTCTTCATTAGAGCTGAGTATAGTTCTCTACTGCACATAATTATCCTGTCTTTCCAACCTATCTGCAGGTGTGATGGAGTTGCTCCTATTTCTCTCTGGCTCGCTGTCACATAGAGCATTGTTTTCTCATACTTGATTTTCAGTCCATAAACCCTCTCTCAGGTTGATTATAGTTCCTGTAACAGTGGACCCTACCTCCTGATGTACTCTGCCTGTCTTTTTTTTTTTTTTTTTTTGGTGTGTGTGTGTGTGTGTGTGTATGTGTGTGTATCAGGGCCATCTATGTTAGAGAGGTTAGGTTATATCCAACCTTCTCTGCCTCATTGCTGCTATGCTATTTTTCTGCCTTTGTCCACTTTTCTCCTTCATTCTACTGCCTGCCCTGTTCATTGAGGCCTTTCTGCCACTGTTCTTAAAATCCTGGTATTTTTTTTCTCTCTCTAGAATGTCCTTCAGTATTCTCTGTAGGGTTGGATTGGTGGTCACAAATTCCCCCAGTTCCTCTTTTTCATGGAAGCATCTTTGGTTCTCCATTAATTTCTAATGACAGTTTTACAGGGTACATCAATCTGGGCTGGAGGTTATTTTCTTTCAGGGCTTGGAATACTTTGCTCCAAGCTCTTCTTGATCTGATGGTCTGTGTCCAGAAGTCTGCTGTGACCTTGATGGGCTTACCTTTATAGGTAATCTGTTTCTTTTCTCTGACAGCTTTTCATATTCTGTTTTTATATTGAATTTCTGGTATGTTTATTATTATATGTCTGGGTGTAGCTGTGATTTGGTTGTAGGTGGCTGGAGTTCTGTATGCCTCTCATAACCATATATCATTTTCTTTTTCCCATGCTTAGGAAGTTTTCCTTAATTGTTTCCATGAATGGCCTTTATAATTTGCCTGATTTTATTCCTGCTTCCTCGTTCACGTTTCTTATTCTTAAATTATAGATTCTCTTGTCGTCTTCTAGCCTTTGTATTGTTACTGCTTGTTTCCTTGTTAGTTTTAAGAGATCTTTCCTTTCATGATCACACATTGCAAACTTGTCTTCAAGTTTTCATAGTCTATCCTTAGTTTCTTTTAAGGAGTTTTGCCAGCTTTCAAATGAGTTTTTAATTTCCTGGTAAACTCTTTGAATCTGCTTCATGTATTCTAAATTTTCTTTATATTCTTTATTGAAGGTTTCTCTCCTTTTTTTGTGTTCATCCCCTCTTCTGTCTGTGTCTTCTTGAGGGGTGCTTAGCATTTCTTTTTTATTAATCTACTTATATCTTACTTTACCTGATTTAATATTTCAGTTTTGAGCTCGTCTACAAGGTCCCAAGGATATCTCTTACTGTCCATTGAAACCATGTCTGATGTTGCATGTTTGGTGTCCTCAGTCTCTTGTTTTTCCCTCTCCTGGATCAATGTTGTCAGGGTTTTGGATTGGAGGCTTTTTGTGGTTTCTCTCTCTTGTCATGTTTTTGGTTTCTTCCTTACAGGTGTATAGTGGAGGTCACAGCCCCTTTCCTTGTTGATTATGGTTCTTCTGAAGCATGCTGGCAAGGGATTTCTGCCCGCTCCTGTTTGCTCTTGTCACTGAGGTGTCAGCAGGGGCTGTATATGCTGGCCCCTCCCCACCAGGCCAGTGAAACTTCAGAGGCCTTCACCACGTTAGTGTGTGCTAGGCATAGGGAATCGGTTTGAGAAGGCTTATTGGGTCCCAGCCAGGGGCATGACCCAGGCCAAGCAAATCCCATGAATCTGCTCTGGGGAGGGAACAACCAACTGAAGTCACTGTTTTTCCTACTTCAGGCTCCTCCTGCCAGATTCCAACATGTCACCCATTTGGTCATGCCCTACCAATGGGGATGTCCTATTCCCAGCACTGACCATGGATTAATGAAGGTTCATTTGCCAGCCCCGTTGGGCTCACCAACCACCAACCTCAGTGCAGCTGTGGCTCCGGTGAGTTGCTGTGGGAATGAGTTTGGGCGCCTCTGCAGGTTGCAGTGGATTGCAGCCAGCATGAGTTTGGGCAGCTCATTGGGTCACAGTGAAAGTGCCCTGTCCACTAATTTTAGCTGTTCCATTTGTAGCCCCGAGATTGTGTGTTTGATGAGCTTTTTTCATTTTAATTTCTTCCTGTGTCAAGAGGATCCATCTCCCTCTGTCTGGATCTCTCCAGGATGTTTTATTCTGGCAGATGAGTTGTTTCTCTACAGAAGGCTCGCTCTGCATTTGTTGCTCACTGATTGGCCCTCTTTATCTTCTCTCCACAGCAAGATCTTATCTCAGAAAAAAAAAAAAAACTCACTTATTATATGTCAAAGTCTTTCCATGCTTAGGAAGTTTGCTGCCATTCCTTCTGTGAGCAAGATTTTTGAGTCATTTATACTATCTCCTTTTTCATTGACTCTGATCAATCTTATTCCACCATCTTCTCAGAGGTCTTCCTAAGCAGTTTAAAATGCAAAGTTTTGAAATAGGGATGTTCAGCCTATACTGGATTTTATTCTTGTTGTTCCATTTATTTTGGGATTTTTAGTTTTGTTGGTTTTTTGGAGCCTGAAATTGAACTCGGGACCTCGTGCTTACCAAGCAGCACTGTGCCACTGAGCTATATCCCCAGCCTTTACTGGATGTTTTTGTAGATGATTTTACTTACAAGTTGGGACAATCTTTATCTCACTTTTCACCAGTACGTAAATAGATTAATAACAGTAAAGCTCAGATTCATGTCCTGAGCATCAGACCACAAAGCCTACATTCTTAATTTTACTAAGACAGCCTACCCATACTATGTGGGCATGATTAAATCCACATTATAAATCATAAGTCAAAATAAAATCTTAATTGGTAAATGTATTTCATGCCTTTCTGTAGCAGACCATAATTTAATTTATCCTCCATCACAGATTCATTTTTATTAGTATATATTTTGCAGTAAAAAAAAAAAAAATCACGTCCCTTGTGGAGAATTGGTATGTATACATAACGCATCTTAATTCTTTTTTCCTCCCCTTCCCCTTTTTTCTCCCTCCCTCATCTCTTTGTCCCCTTCCCATTTGCAAAAACTCCATCTTTCTATTTCCTATTATCTTTTATTTTGCTTGCTTTTTTTTCATTTAAAAAAAATTATTTTACTGGGTGTGGTGGCACATGCCTATCTATAATCCCAGCATTTGAGAGGCTAAGGCAAGAGGATCACTGCAAGTTTGATGCCAGCCTGGGCTACATTTGTGAGAGTTCAAGGCCAGCCTGAAATACAAAAACCTGTCTTAAAAACAACCAAAAAAAAGTTTCTAAGTAAAAATCATACTGCACTTTCTGATAGGGAACAACATGGAGAGAACTGTCAGTCCGTAGTGCATGCCTTAGGTTTTGAGCCATTTTTCCAGATGTATGTAGGTTCGAAAGAGTGCGGCGGCCACTTCTGAAGCAGGGAAATCACAAGTTCAAATTTAACCCAGGGCATTGAGGGAACTGGAACTGGGAAGTCGCCAAGCACTAGAACACCTGCCTAGCAGCCTCAAGGCCTGGGGTTCAGTCCCAGTAATGGTGCCACCAAGTGGCAGGAAACAAAATTTATTCAGCAAACTTCCCAAATTACTATTTCTCACTTCTCTGGGTAATTTCGAGGCTTTTTTGTTTTCCTTAAAGAAGAAATGGCTGTTTGGAAGTCTGCCTGCTAATGCTTGAACGTAACACGCACTGCTGCTAAGGCGGCGCGTGCCTGCTACCTCTCTGCAACTGAGCCCGGGGCCCTCACGCGCCCTCCGCAGGAGCAGACCCCAGTACCCTGCATAAGTGTGGCATTTATAAAGGCGTCACGCTCCACCCAGCAGATCCGAATTGCCTTTTTCCTTTATTGCCTCCATGGTAGTCTTCAGTAAGCCCCCGTTGTTTACACTAACAG
>PVLA01015418.1:0-25412 GCA_004027455.1 Hydrochoerus hydrochaeris
TTTAAGGGCTTGAAATACCTCACTCCAACATCTTCTTGACTTGAGGATTTGTGCTGAAAAGTCTGCCGTGCTTCTAATGGGCTTCCCTGATAGGTGCGTTGTGTCTTTTCTCTGACAGCTTTTAATATTCTGTTTTTATGCTGTATGTCTGAGATCTTAATTATTATGTGTCTGGGTTTAGATCTATTTTGATTGTGACTGTTTGGTATTCTATATGCCTCACTTATTTGCATATCAGATTCTTTTCCTATGTTTGGGAAATTTTATGCTATTAGTTCTGCAAATACTTTATGTATGTCATTTGCCTGGACTCCTGTAACTTTGCTAATGCCCATTATTCTTATATTGCTCTTGGCATTATCATGAAGGTCCTGTAATGTCATTTCATGCTGCTTTTTATTTTAAAAAGTTCTATCCTTTCCTGATCACTACCTGTGATCCTGTCCTCAATGTCCAAAATCCTATCCTCAGCTTCCTTTAGGCGATTTTGTATGCTTTCAATAGAATTTTTTGTTTCTTGGATGTCTCTTTGAGTTTGTTTCATTAATTCTACTTGTTTTCTATATTGTACATTCAAAGTTTCAGTTTCCTATGCTTGTATAATTTTTTCTCTATTTCTTTTTAGCTGAATTCAACAACTCCTTTACTAAAGTTGTTATTTCTATCTTTACATGAGAGAGTACTTCTAATTTGATTTCCTCTATAGCCTGATGCAGTTGTTTTTTATTTCACTTGCTATCTTTTCAGAGATTCCTGGTGTGTTACTTTTGGGATCCTTTATTTCAAAGTCTCCCATACTTGTTTCTGGTGAACTATATGTTTGAGACTGCATTTTGCTTTTTTGTTTTGTCATTTTCACTCTGCCTGGTGTTTTCTATGTGTAGGAGGGGATCACACCCACTCTTTTCAGACTCACCAAAGTCTTACAGTTAGTTGAAGGGGGTTTTTACTACTGGCCCTATTGATCCACTCTACACCTCTATTTTAGGGGCATACTCACCACATTGATACAGTCAATCCGGTGTATTCCAAATTTCACCAGCTGCGAGCAAAGTGCCAAATTTTCTCTCACTAACTGGATACCTCTGAGATCTTCTGATGTTCCAGGTGGGAGGGTGGGCCCATCTGTAGCAGTCCAGGGCAGTTTTCAGTCTTGGGTGGGCTTCCTCAATGTTCCCAGTGGCAGGGCAAGCCCACAGGGGAGGTTCCTACCCCTAAGGCGGGCTTGCGCTGAGTTTCAGGTGGCAGGGCAGGCCCTTGGTGGAGCTTCCTGGCAGCCTACCCCTGATGCAGGCTTCTGCTGAGTTCCAGGAGGCAGGGTGAGCCCATGGTGGAGATTCTGGGCAGCTTACCCCTGATGCAGGGTTCTGCTAAGTTCCCGTTTGGAGGGCAGGTGGTATTACTTTTATTTCAGATTATTTGCCATGTTCTTATGTGTGCATGGGGCATATCCTTCCTTTGATTTGAAAAACAAAAGATATGTCAACATTTTTTAAATATTACATCTTGTATAGTATATAAATTCTTATTTCAATCATGCAAACAATTTTGTTCTTCTTGATAAGTATCAAAAATATATTTCTTGATTCTTTTGTGGTAACCTTGGTTATGAAAAGCACATATTTTCACAAAGAAAAATTTAGCATTTTTCTACTGTAACCACAGGTTTTATTTTCAAAGCATTACCAATTTCCAGTTTCCAAAAGGGAATATTAGAAGTCAATTGTTTATAAAAATAATACAGCCTTTCTGTTTGCTAGAATTGTAGACCCCTTCCTCTGTCACAATAATAATGAAATACTGTATTACTGCTTTTGGCTACAGTGTAATTATTTATCACTAAGAGTTATGATATCTAATATAAAGGTATACATAAAATGCTAAAAATTACCTTATGCCAAGTATATTTTACTTTCATCTTGTACTACAATTACACCCTACTAAGTATATTTTACTTTCATTTTGTTTCAAGTTCTCAATTTTAGACTCTAAGAGTTATTAATAAAGTCTAAAGTGCCTAGACACACTTTCCCTCATTATAAATTTTTATAGCATTGACAAGAAACTGGTACCATAACTACATATTAGCTTGGAGCAGCATCATAGGCAAAATGTTCTTAGTAAAGTGAAAGACTAATTTCTTCTGCCTGCATAAGGTACTCTTAATGGAGGAAATATGAATTCATGATTTTGAGAAAAAAATCAAAATTTTATGTTTTAAAACTGTCTACTTAAATTTTATTTGTTGGAGAAAAATCACTGACTATATTATATTTGTAAAGGCCATTTATATCACTGTCTATTCCTCTTAGCTATATGGCTAAATGATTTATCACAACTATGTTAGCACTAGCCTCCTCTAGTTTCTCTGAGAGTATGGAAAACACATAAGCCACAGTGAATCTTTATGAGATAAAGGAGCATATAATGTGTTTGGTAGCATGAATGATTAATATCTTCAGAATATATATCTACAACACTTCTTGAAACTAGGAAAAACAAATCTAAATCTTTTACATTAATTCAGACAGCTTGTGGGTGTGTTTATGTGAGTAACAATGTGCACATGTGTATACACACATGCTAACATGTGTCTCAGGTATTCTTTTAATCTCTTGGCTCTTCAACTTTCTTCATTTCATAAAGTGTAGCATTTGAGTATGAACTAGAGTGAGAAACAGGAAATCTTTCAAATGTTACTGAGAATCATATAGTTAACATTATTCTTTTCTGTACTGGAAGCATCTACTAATAAAAACAATTTTAAAACATTCTTTTCTGTGTAAAAAATGTAGCAATTAGTATGTGGAAAAAGAAAAAGTAGCACTGGGGATACAGCTCAGTGGCACAAGTGCCTGTCTGGCAAGTTTGAGGTCCTGAGCTCAATCTCTGGCAAAAAAGGGGGGCATTTACAAGGTTACATTCATTATAAGAAATTTCTTGAGATTGTCTAACTTTGTAATTCATTAGGGTTCCAAGTATTGGTGAACAATTTTATGAAGAGCTATAGGAAATTTTGACCTTTCACCATTCTTGTGCTTTTCTCTCAGGTCTACAATACAGTTACAAAAAAGTCCAGAACAAATATACCTTTAACAGTTTTGTACCTTCCCTTCATTTCTCTACTAAAAATAAATCATTATAGTCTTCAATGCTTACAGTATACACTTTAGTTCCAGATTACATTCCTTAAAACATATTTTAGAATTTTTTATTTCATTTATGCTGTCAAGAAATTCATAAGTCTTCTGATGTGAATCATGGTAAATATTTACCCAAGAATTCCAGAATTCTAATCTTTTTATGGTTGATTGATTGGCAGTGTAAAAAGAATGACTGGCAATAGAATCAGGGTATTCATACATTCTCACAAGGATACCCTGGCCTACTGGGTGAAGTTCTTGGATGAAACAGATCCTTTCAGCATCATCAACTTTCCCCACCCAGCTGCTGTGTTCACCACTCAGCACCCAACTGGTCAAGGCCCACCAGTTGCTACAGGCTCCTCACAGACTGAATGATTGCATGCTACAGCTCTCCCACAGTGGCACCTGCTTGGACCCTGGGACCACCCTACTAGAGCAAAGAGACCTGTTGGAAGCCTTCCAGAATGATGTTGGGCAAGACAAAAAGTACAGTATCCTCCTCAAGACCCAGTTGTCCATAAGGGTCTGTGGCTACATTGGTGAGTGACATCTACATCAGGGCATGTTTGCTTTTTCCTCCTCACTGATAAAGTCTGATGAGAAATGCCATTGCTGTCTGTAGTGGTCATGCTTGTGCCTGGGACCAGACACTTGGAGACTTAGTGAAACCATTTCTGGCAATAATTTTGCAGAACTGTTTCTTACTGGCTTCCTTTGTTCTTTGAGTAAGGATTAGAGCATGTAGTAAGACATATCACCAATGAGGTACTTTCTTGCAGTCATGGAGAGATGGGGTCATTCTTGGGATGTCACTCTCTGATTATTGAAGTGAGCATTCACATGTGCTTCCTAGTTGATCTGTGAAGCCTGCCATGGAGAGATAACGTCTGAGGTTTCATATGTGCTGAGGCGATTGAAAGGAGATTTCAGGTCAGTGAAAGATAAGGCACATGTGGAAGATGGAACAAAATAGAGTTTAGCTAGCAGATTAAGTTCTTCAGAATAGCTTGCCCCATGTGACTCAGGGATATCACTGAGAACATTGCTATAGTCATTGGTTTCTCTACCTGTAGCTATTACTTCATGGAGGAATACTGATGACAACCTCATGTGACTGGTCTCTGAAACAAGTGGCTGGTTTTCTCATGACATTGGGCCAAGTTGAAGCAAGAAAGCAATAATAAAAAGATAGAAAAAAAGAATTAACGTTCACTTTATGCATGGAAGTATTTACATTTATGTTAAGTTGTTTTCATTTAGTATTTGCTGTGGTCTTCCTTCAGACTTCTCATTAAAAGGATATCAAGCATCCTGCTGAACCACAGTCTGCATCTGAACTGTGGTTTTATAGGAGGAAGAGGAGGAATTGTTTCTAGGCTCTGCTTCTCTATTGAAAACCAGGTATGGACAGGGAGCAGCTGGACATGGAGAGAAATCTATGTCATTTTACTGTGATTGATACGAACTTTGAGATATTAGGTATCTTGAGAGTTGGCATTTCCTAGGAAAAGGGAAGGAAGTGGAAACATACTTATCTAAATGGACCAGATCAAAATCTGAATCGTTTTAAGAAAGTTCTACTTCAATTTATGCTCATGTATGCCAGAGGTTTTTCATGTTATTGACTTGCTGCATTAACTTCTGTATTCTGCAGCTTTGGGTAATGTCAAACACCTGTCTCGACCCTTGACATGCTAATCACTGCAGCCACCTGAGCTCATAATCAACTAGCCCACTCCTGCCTTCCTGGCCCAGGGATTAAGAGGGTTGCTGATATAGCCAATGTGTTTGTTTCTAAACCTCTTTATTGTTTTTTTCCCAAACCTCTTTATGTCAATTGCACTGGTTATAGGAATTATGATATTCAATGAAATAGTACCTATAGATTGTATAAATGCAAGATATCTCTCTATCAAAAGTTGTAGTTCTTTAAAAATTCATCTAATGTTTTTGCAAAGAGTCAAAATTAGTCATTACAAAGACATTTTTGACCATGTAAGTTGTTATTATGGTTGATAGACTATGTCTACGTGAGTTTAGAAGTTTAACTAAGAAACTCAATAGGGAGTCAAGATCCTTATTTTTAAATATCCTCATCCTGTGCAAGAGGAGGGAACAGAGATTTTTTGAGTGCCATATCTGCTCTGAGGAACGGGGTGGGGGATGGCCTACATACAATATAAGGGAGAAAAAGAGGCTTATTGTCCTCCATTTTGGCCTGGATGCTTTTGCTGGCTACTGCCTTGAAGTATTGCCCTCATGCCATGCCATCTTGCCTTGGATCCAGCTGATTATGGACTGAAACCATAACATAATCCACTTAAGTCTTGGTTACTTTTCTATCATTGCTGGGACAAAGTATACAACACTTAAACAGGGGAATATCATACAGATCAAAGATTCTGTTCTTCACAAATATCTTCATTGTTGCTTAATTTCAAATAAAATGAGATTGGAAATCAAAGACCATATTATTTTCATAAAAGAATGTCTACAGGGATTCTGATTAGTTACTATCACTCAGAGAATTGCTTATGCCTTACCATAGGTACATCATGATATTTGGTTATCACAGTTGTCAGTTAAAATGTTGAGGTTTATATGTTTTCTTTCTTTTAAAAAATTTATTTAAAGAGGAAAAACAGCAATACAGAAAAAAGGGTAGGAGCAATACAGAATTCCAAAGGGAAAAAAAGAAAAAAAAACACTAAGAAATCACTGGTTGATAAATTACATACTGTCGTCTTAGAAATAGTTGTTCAAATTACAAAATTAAAGCACACAAAGTGGACATTCAAACAGTGAGACTGCAAACAGTTCTGCTCAGTGATCCAACAAAACTTAGTAATATCTAAGTAATCATCTATCTTACACACTGAAACATACATGCAGCAATATCCTTTACAGCACTTTCTTCCCTCTCTTTTTTACAATAGCAATTACACATTTTGGGTTTTATTACTCCTACAGTTCTTATTACTTTTTGCACTAGAGACACAATGTGCTATTTATAAATATGATTCTTATTTATTTCACCTATGAGGATAGTCTCAAATTGCCTCTATTTACCTATGAAGGCCTCAAGATCATCCTTTTTATAGCTGAGTAATATTTCATTGTATAAAAATACCACATATTTTTCATCCACTCTACAGTTGATGGGCATTTTGGTTGCTTCCAAGATTTAGCTATTACAAATTGTGCTCCTATGAACATGGGTACACATATATCACTGTGATATGAACTTTTCAGTTCTTCTGGGAAAATACCCAGGAAGGGAAAGGAACTTCCAATCCTATCTTAGGAGAATTCTGCATCCTGATTTCCATAGTAGGTGCACCAGTCTACACTTCTACCAGCAGAGGAGCAGGGTTCCTTTTTCCCCACAGCCTCAACAACATTTGTTATCAGTTGTTTGCTTGATAACACCTATTCTTTTTTTTCTGTTTTATTTTATTTAAAGAGGAAAAAAACAGGATAAAGGTAGAAATATTACAGAATTTCAAGACAAGAAGATAAACAGTAAGAAATCACTAGTTGATACATTACACATTGTTCTTTTAGAAACAGTTATTCAAATTACAGGATTAAAGCACACAAAGTAGGCACTAAAGCAGTGAGAGTACAAACAGATTTGTTCAACAATACAACAAGAACCTAGAAATATGGTCATTAATCCCACACAACTAAACATACATGCAGCTATATATTTTATAGCGCTTCCTATTTCCTCTTTTTTTACAATAGCAATTATACATTTTTTAAAAATTTTATTTAAAGAGGAGGAAAAAAAGCAAAGCAGAAAAAAGTGTAGCAACAATACAGAATTATAAAAGAAAGAAAGAAAAAAGAGAATGAAAAAAAGCCCCACTAAGAAATCAGTAATTTATAAATTATGTAACGTCATCCTGGATGTAGTTGTTCAAGTTACAAAGTTAAAGGGTACATAATAAATATTCAAACAGTCAGACTACAAACAGTTCTACTCAAAGATCCAACAAAGATTCAGAAATATGGTCATCTATTTTACACACTCAAACATACATGCAGTTATATCCCTTAGAGCACTCTCTTTTCCTCTCTTTTTTACAATAGCAATTACTCATTTGGGTTTTATTACTTTTGTAGTTCTTATTTACTTTTTACATTAGAGACACAATATGATATTTATAAATATGATTCTTATTTATTTCACTAATGAGGATAGTCTCAAGTTGTCTCCATTTGCCTAGGAAGGCCTCAAGAGCTGACAGCTATTCTTTCCAGGGAGAGATGAAATCTCAATGCTGTTTTAATTTGCATTTCTTGGATGACCAGTGATGGTGAATATTTCTTCATGTATTTATTTGCCATTTGTATATCTTCATCTTAGAACCATGTGTTCATCTCAGATGCCCATTTTTGGAGAGGGTCTTTGAATTGGAGGGGGCTAGATGTTTTTCAATTTTTTATATGTTCTGGATATAAGTTCTTTGTCTGAGGGGTTGCTGGATAAAATTCTTTCCCACCCTGTGGGTTTTCTTTTCACTCTGTTGGTGATTTCTTTTGATGTGCAGAAACTTTTCAATAATATGAGATCCCAGTTGTTGATTCTTTGAAGTGTTTCCCATGCAGTTTGCATTTTGTTCATCAATTTTCTGCCTACTCCTATGTCTCCAAGGCTTCTACCTACCTTTTCTTCCAGTAGATTTAGTGTTTCTGTTTTAATATTTAGATCTTTGATTCATTTAGACTTTAGTTTTGTGCATGGTGATATGCATGGGTCTAGTTTCAGTCTTCAACATGTGGAGAGCCAAATTTTCCAACACTTTATTAAAGAAGCTTCTTCCAGCGAATATATTTAGCACCTTTATCAAATATCAGGTGGTTGAGTGTCTTTGTAATTATGTATGCATTTTCTAATATGTTCCATTGATCCTCAGGTCTATTTCTTTGCCATTACTATGCTGATTTTATCACTGTGGCTTTGTAGTATAGATTCAAGTCAGTAATTGAGATGCTTCCCGCCTTGTCTTTGTTGCCCAGAATTGCCTTTGCTATTCTAGGTCTCCTCTGTTTCCAAATGAATTTTAGGAGTGTTTTCTCTAGATATGTGAGGTATGTTAATGGTATTTTGATTGGGATTGCATTAAATCTGTATAAAAGTTTTGGGAATATGGCCATTTTCCAATGTTGTTTCTTCCTAGCCAGGAGAAAGGGACATCCTTCCATTTTCTAATATCCTCTTCAATTTCCTTTTTTAGCTTAGCATAATTTTCAGCATATAGGTTTTTACATTCTTGGTTAGATTGAATCCTAAGTATTTCATTTTTTTAGATGCTATTGTGAAAGGTAATATTTCTATAATTTGTCTCTCAGTGAGTTTTTTGTTTGTGTACAGGAATGCTATCGATATTTAAGCATTGACTCTGTATCCAGCTATACTGCTGAATTTGTTTACTACCTCTGGTAGTCTTTTAATGGAGTTTTTTGGGACTTCTATATAGAGTATACTATCATCTGCAAATAGTGATAGTTTAACTTCTTCCTTTCCTATATTTATTCCTTTTATTTCTATCTCTTGTCTGATTGCCCTGGCTAGTATTTCCAAAATCATATTGAATAGGAGTGGTGATAGTGAACATCCTTGTCTTGTTACAGATTTTAGAGTGAAAGCTTTCAGTTTTTGTCCATTTAGTATAATGTTGGCTGTTGGTTTGTTGTAGATGGCCTTTATGAAACTGAGTTAGACACCATGTATTCTGAGTTTCTGAAGGGTTTTTATCAGGAACATGTGTTGGACCTTATCTAAAGCTTTTCTGCATATATTGAGATGATCATGTGGTTTTTGTTTTTGTCTCTGTTGATGTGGTGTATTACATTTATTGAATGGTATATGTTAAACCATCCCTGCATTCCTGGAATGAATCCCTCTTGGTCATACTGTATAATCTTCTTGATGATTTTGCTGCATTCTATTTGCCAATATTTTATTGAGAATCTTTCCATCAATATTCATTAGTGATAGTGTCCTACAGTTCTCCTTTTTGGTTGGGTCTTTCTCTGGTTTTGATATCAGAGTAATACTTGCCTCCAGGAATTATTTAGGGAGGACTGCTTCCTTTTCAATTTCATTAAAGAGTTTAAGGAGTATTGGCATCAAATCTTCTCTAAATTTCTGGTATAATTCAGCTGTTAATCCATCAGGACCTGGGTTTTTCTTTGTTGGTAAGTTTTTAATTATGTTTTCAATTTCAATAGCTGATGTTGGGTTATTCAAAATTGCTATATCTTCTTGGTTGAGCTTTGGTAGTTCATATGTTTCTAGAAATCCATCCATTTTCTCTGTGATTTCCACTCTATGTGAGCAGAGATTTTCAAAGCAGGTCTTTGTGATCTTTTGAATTTCCATGGGATCTATAGTAATTTCCCCTTTTCAGTCTTTATTGCCTGAATTTGTGTTTTTTTCTTTATTTTTCTTGATAAGGTTAGCTAGAGGTTTGTTGATTTTGTTTATTCTCTCAAAACACCAGCTTTTTGATTCATTAATTCTTTGTATTTTTTTTAGTTTCAATTGCATTGATTTCTGCTCTAATCTTTACAATTGCCTCTCTTCTATGAGCTTTGAATTTAACTTGCTCTTCTTTTTCTAGAAGCTTGAGGTGAAGCATTAAGTTGTTTATTTGTGCTCATTCTGTTTTCTTGATATGACAATTTATTGCTATATATTTCCCTCTTAAGGTCACTTTAATTGCATCCCACTGATTGGAGTATGTTGTTTCTGCATTTTCATGGAATTGTAAGTATGACTTTATTTCTTCTTTAATTTCATCTGTAACCCACTGTTTGTTCAAAAGTTTGTTAAATAATTTTCATTTATTTATTCAGGTTTTGCAATTTCTTTTGCCATTAATTTCCAATTTCAGTGCACTACGTTCAGATATTACACATGGGATAATTTCAACAACTTTGCATTTACTTAAGAATGTTTTATGGGATAACATATGGTGTATTTTGGAGAATGTCCCATGTGCAGCGAGAAGAAAGTGTATTCTGATGTGGTTGGGTGTAACACTTGTAAACATCTGCTAAGTCCAATTGCTTAAAAGTATGATTCAGTTCTGTTATTTCTTTGCTGACTTTTTGTCTAGTTGATCTATCTCTTTGTGGCAATGGGGTATTAAGGTCCTCTATTATAATTGTATTCTTGTGTTTTTCATTTTTCATGTCCATTAGTATTTGTCTCATATAGTTGGGTGCTCCTGTATTTGGTGCATATATATTTATAATTGTTACTTATACCTCTTGAATTTTTCTAGTAAAAAGCACGTAGTGACCTTTATCTGTTTTAATAATTTTAGGTTTGAAGTCCATGTTGTCTGCAAATAGAATAGTTACCCCTGCTTTTTTCTGGGTTCCTGTTGCATGAATTACTGTTTTCCATCCTTTGACTTTTAATCTATGAGTTCTCTTTTGGGTCAGATGTGTTTCTTGAATTCAGCATATTGAGGGATCATGTTGCTTGATCAATTTGGTCAACCAATTTCTTTTCATAGGTGAATTGAGGCCATTTACATTTATGGATATAACTGATATGTACTGGCTCAACTTTGCCATGTTATGTTCCAATTGTTTGCTTTCTGCTTTGCCCCTTTGCTTAACTGCTTGTGCTACCTGGTGGTTTCTTTGTGTTGTTGTTCTGGTAATTGTGGTCATTTTTATCTCTATGTAGTATGTCTTTCAACACACTTTCTAGGGTTGGTTTAGTGGACATGTATTTCTTCAGTTGTTCTTTGTCATGGTAGCATCTTTTTATTCCATTAAATTTGAATGAAAATTTTGCTGGGTACATCAGTCTGGGTTGAAAGTTGTTTTATTTTAGGACTTGAAATACCTCACTCCAAGCTCATCTTGACTTGAGGGTTTGTGCTAAAAAGTCTGCCGTGATTCTAATGGGCTTTCCTTGATAGGTGGGTTGTGTCTTTTCTCTAATAACTTTTAGTATTCTGTTTTTGTGGTGCATGTCTGGGATGTTAATTATTAAGATGTGTAAATTTTGTTGGTTGTGATTGTTTGGTGCTCTGTATACCTCAATTATCTGCATATCACAGCTTTTTTCCCCATGTTTGAGAACTTTTCTGCTATTACTTCTGTGAATATTTTGGTTATGTCATTTGCATTGACTCCTGCATCTTCACTAATGCTTATTAATATGATATTATTTCTCTTGGCATCATCCTTAAGCTGCTGGATTGTCATTTCATGTTGCTTTGTTATTTTTAAAAGTTGTATCCTTTCATGATCACTAATTGCCATCTTGTCCTCAGGCCTGAAATTCTATCCTCAGCTTCATTTAAATGGTTTTGTGAGATTTAAATAGAATTTTTTGTTCTTGGATGTCTCCTTTCTTTGTTTCTTGAATTCTGCTTGTTTTCTATGTTGTTTATTCAAGGTTTCAATCAGTTTCTTATGCTCCTGTATTTTTTTCTCTACATCTTCTCTAGCTATGCTGAGCAATTCCTTTACTAAGGTAGTTATTTCTGTCTTTACATGGGAGAGTACTTTTAATCTGATTTCCTCTACAGCCTCATGGAGTTGTTTTTTCATTTCACTTGCTCTCTTTTCAGAGATTCTGGTGTGTTACTTTTGAAGTCCTCTATTTCAGTGTCTCCTATACTTGCTCCTGGTGGACTAGATGTTTGAGATTGCATTTTGCTTTTTAGTTTTGCCATTTTCCCCTTTGGGATTAATATTCTGTCCTTCAATCCCACTAGTGTCAACTGTTGGTAGGATGTATATTGGGGTCCTACTATAAAGTTGATGTTTGTCCAATTGCTGAGTCCCACAATGAAGAGGTGGGCAAGTCACCTGAATTCCCCCTGCAGGGCCTGTTGGGTGAGTCCTATGTTTTTCCTAGGCTTACAAGCCTAGGAATACTGATGGAAATCAACCCCTAGTTCCTGCTGTTATTATATCTTCAGGTTGTTCAGCATCACCAGATCTCCCTGTTTATAGTGGTTGTCTCAGGTGGGACCCTACTCTGTCTCTGGTTGTCCCACAGGCCCCCTTAATTTTCTCCAGAGAGGCCTTCTGGGCACCCTCCTCAATCTACCCAATAACCTCTGTGTGGAGGAAAGACTCACCCACCCACTTGCCTAGCTTGCCTATGGCCTGCTTCTGGAGTGAGCTTCTCTGTTGCTCCTGTTTACCCACTGAAGGTGGCAAACTCTATTCCTATTTTAGGGGGAAACACACCTCACCATTGGAA
Organism: Hydrochoerus hydrochaeris; assembly: GCA_004027455.1. NCBI lineage: Eukaryota > Metazoa > Chordata > Mammalia > Rodentia > Hydrochaeridae > Hydrochoerus > Hydrochoerus hydrochaeris. The sequence goes on from PVLA01015418.1 coordinate 12,394, forward strand.
CCCTGCTGAGTTCTTCTTACTGAATCTTCCCTTGATACTGCATGGTTAATCCACTGCTGTCCAAGATTTTGGGGGAGGTGTTGGAGCCAAAGATCAACAGCAATACTAGGTCCAGGAGGTGGGAAGATCCAGAATGGCAACAGTGAAACTGTGGGGGCACTCATCACGTGTTGGAGTTCCTAGTTCCTTAGGTGGGTGGCAATGGCTGTGGGACATGGGAGGGGCCTGGGTTTAGCCTGGCCCTGTGCACACCTCTGGCTATAGTTCCTGGGTCCTGCAAGGTGGTCTATGGAGACTACCCATATGTTTTCATTTTAGAAGATTTTGTGCTTTAATGAACTTTTAACTATCTATTGCTTTGGGCCTGACTAGGTCATATGAGAATGATTGACTGTAAAGTTACACTGAAGAAGGCAGTCTTTGCTCTGTATTAAAAACAAATCCTCTTCATTTTCATTCCATTTTCTACTATTGACAAGATCAGGAATAGATTGTTTATAACAGCATTAAAAATTTTCCTTAGCTTATACATAGAAAATGGAATGATGAGTGCTTCAAGCTGATGAAGTGCCTCCCCTCACTGTTATTTCTTTGTATTTATAATAAACAAGCAAAAATCTGAATTACCTCCCATTGAAATAACAAAGGAAAATAAAGCAATTTTTACATCAGTTGAGCACTTGTTTCTTTTCAAGATTATTTTCCCTGTGAGAATTAGGCAAATTATTATAGGCTTTGTAGAGAACAGCTGTTGCCACAGGCCTAGTACCAAATGCCACATAATCAAAAACCTGTCTTTCCACCCACAGTCAATCTGGAAAGATCCAGCATCAGGATTTTCCTAAAACACTATCAAGTCAATATTTACCTTACCATACACACTATCTTTCCTCTCATTACTGTCTTTATTAAGCATATTAAAGAATGTTTAGGATCCAGGACTGCATGTTTATGAATTGGAGGTGACATGCTTTTGGGACTTCTGCAATGTTGATGTGGAATCCTATGCCCACTGGGATGGGAGTGAAGTGGAGACTTCCTAGTGAACAGCCCAGAAAACCTCATGAAAATGAAGGCCACAGGGTCTCTGCATTGATGGTCAGAGCCAGCAGCCAAGGAAGATATACTTGATACTGCAGTGGTTCTGGCACAGAGGTTAGAAATTTTGTTACAGAGAAAACTCTAGGATTGTGTATATTTATGTTCGACTCTGTTGTAATATTTTTCTCTGTACATTTTATTATGGATGCTTGATATTGTAGCAAACAATGTATAACTTGCCTTCTTCATCTAACATTCCATTAAAGAAATGAAATTATTGATGGTCCTATTATGGGCATGAACTTACAGATACAAATAAAAAAATTAAAAAGTAAAAATCTTCTTAATACTATCCTGGTTATTCTTATTTAACACATGTGACATAGGCACAGAAGTCAGATTTTTATTCACAAGTATGTGCAATCATCCCTATGGTCAAATTTACAACATTTTCATTGTATTGTTTTCAAGATATTATCCATTAAGAAACAAGTAAAACAACTCTTTCTATACTCATAACTCCCCCTATGAATTAACTTTGAACTGCAGAAATAAAATCATTATGAAACAACAAAAATATAAGGCTTATAAGGAATTCAAGTAAATCTATATATAAATAATTAAAAATAAAATAATGAACCTCACAAAGTAGCTGGAGAAAGAGTAAAAGTACATGTATGTGTGTGTATATGTGAAATTTTAAAAGAAAAAATTAAATCCTAACAAGAAAAATATGTGGGAATATAAAGTCAAGTCTTGAAGTAGGGTTATAGCATTACAAAAACAATTAAGACAACCTACCAAAAATGGATTTATCATAGAAATGAATTGGATAAATCCTGCTTATTACTTTTTTTGGAAGTCAACTTTCACAACTTACCCAAATCATAAAAGTACTTTGTAGTGTAATTTCAATAGTTATTTTAAAATTTACTTGGAAATTGAGAACTAAAAGAGTTTCCAATAGAATCTTGTAGTACAATGAGTTGAAAAAGTACTCTGCCATTTACCTAGAGTTATAATCACATAGTATGTTAAGGTATTGTGATTGTCACATAGGATATATATTAGGTCTAGGACCCAAGAGTTGCCATGCCTAAATAGACACTTGATTTTGAAAAGGATACTGAAGATCAATTGGAAAAAAATCCTTCTAACATTAGGCATTGTTATTGTTTGTGTCTAGATGAGACCATAGAGTTTTTTTCAGAAGTGGCTGAATTTAGAATGTGTGATACTGGGATTAGGGGTGTGCAACTAGTGAATCAGTCCACTGATTAGTATTGTATAGTTCTCACTAGGATTAGGTTGTGAATGCCTTACCCTAGGAAGGTAGCCTGGATGCAATTATAAGGGATAGAAAAAGTCTTATCTCTCTTGTTACTTTTGCTACCTCTGTCCATCACAAAAGTCCTTTACTTTTGCTGTCTTCCACTGCCTTGAACTATTGCCACTCTGCCATGTGCCAACCATGCCTTGGAGTTGGTTGATTATGGACTGAAACCTCTATAAACTGTGAGCTAAATAAACCTTTCCTCTTTCAACTTTGGGTGTTGGGTATTTTGTTTCAGCAATGAGAAAAGTAACTAAAACAAATATCCTGTCTATATTAGATAGCAAAAGATACACTCAAAAATATTATAAATTTTCACACAACACTAATAAAATAAAAATATTATAGAATCTCACATCACAGTAATAAAATAACAGTAGATATTTTCCAAGTAGATCATAGTATAAAACAAAAAATAAAATGGTAGTGCTTATGAGAATAAGAAAAATATTATGTAGTGAAAGGCATTTCCACACCTTCCCTCCAAAAAGGGCACAAATCTATGATATAAAGTAAAATTCTGATATCAAACATTAAAGAATTTAATAGAAAATAGTCATGAGTCTAATTTCATCCAGAAAATACATAAACAGTCCTCATCAGAAATTCTCACATGTATTGCATATCAAGTAAATTCAAGCTAAAATAATGAGATTACTCTAAAATACTAAGTATGGTACAAGATGAAAAGTAGTGTAAGTGCTCCTAAACTTTTGATAATGTCTATTGATGACACTTTCCTTAAAACAAGCTTATTATTAGTAGGATATGCACAAGAATGTTTATAGCATTATTATTTATATAAACTCAAAACATAAGAGGATATATGAATACTTTTTGAGATTCATTGAATGGAATTTTCTACAACAATGAAAATTAACATTACTGATATATGAAGAATCATTATAAATTATCATTCTGAACCTTTCTGAAATAATATATTTGAGTTTTGACCTGTATGAAGTTTACTCATTGACTTTACTATAAATTAGTACTGTCGTCACAGTTAATGTGCATAATGATAGTGATTTCTTTTAGATAGGGGAATTGGAAATATTAGCAATATTCAAGAACCACAAAAAGATTTATAGGGTATTAGAATTATTCTTTATTTTGTAAGGCAGTTTATGTGTATGTATATGTTTTACATTAAGTATTTAGGGGTACATTGTGAATCAAACTCAAGGCCTCACACTTGCCAGATAAGTACTGTACTTCTGAGCTATATCCCTGGCCCTACCTTAAGTATTTTAAAATCCCTATTTTCCCAGAAAAAGAACAATTGTTTTGTAACCTTAATAAGGTGTAATTTCAAGTTCTATTTTTTTTGATACCAAAGATCAAACTCATAACTTCAAGTTTATTTAGATCTTGTTAAACTAATGGATGATGAGGAAATGCAGTTTAACCAGTGAAAGTTTTGAATTAATAACACACTTCCAAAGCCAGACTTTCAGTAACAGCTATGATGTAACTGAGCAAAATGGTGCAAGCCTTGCTATCGTGAAAATACACTGACATCCAATCAACAGTTTTACCTAGAGTGTAGTTCCACAGCTGAATTCAACCAACACTTTTCTCTAAGACAAAAAGCTTTCCATTCCTGATCTCTTTGAATTCCTCCAAGTCCTAATTTTTATATTTCCTTTTCACATTCTGTGCTGCAATCAAGCAAGATTCTCTCTTACTTTAGTATGTAAGTTATTTATAGTTTTGTTTCTTATATTGTTATTGGCTCATTCTCTCTCATCTTTCAATGATGATAAAATTATTAATTCATTAAGTATATTTAATATGTCCACAGTTTTTTGTAGACACAACATAGTAACTGTAAACATTAAAAACATTTTTAAAAAGATCAAGCCTATGATTTAAATTTCTAGGAACTTTCCAGCCCACAGAGTTCATTGTGAAGAACACCCTAGTTCACTGCAAAAACACAAGGAAGCATTTGGTAACAAAGAATGAAGTAGCATATAAGAATGGTTTTGTATATCCTGCTTATGCATTTTCTATTTCTATAGCCAATTTCTCAGAGAAATCTTGTTGTTATCAGCTGGTGCTGATAAATTAGGCTATAAAGTAAGACTGTAAAAATGTAATAATAAAGTTAGTTTCCTTATTTAGGGCTCATTCTCATTTGTCTTATAGTTAAGTAGTTGCATCTGCTATCAAAAATAGATACTAAATACACAGTACATACAACTGTGATAACTCATCACATAGCTAAAGTTTTTTTTTCCAGTTTTTTTACAGAATACTGTCACAATCTTTAGTTGACCATACTGTAAAGGCACTATAACCCAAAATGCAGTATTTTCTTCTTTAAATGGGAAGCCATAAATTTGTCAATAATAGAAACATTAAAAAATTCAAACTACAGTTGCTCTTTTCACATGCAAAGAAAGACAGAAAAATACAGAAACAGAGACACAAACACACAGAGCTTTTGATTTTAGATGATTACATTATTCCCTAATAGCATTTACAGTATTATTGGTGTTACCTAGACTGCCTTTTCTCTCTACATATTTGCATACCATGAGAAGAATCCCATGTCTTTAACTCTCACACTTATTTTATCAGCCTCTCTCTCCACTCTCATTTTAAGCATAAACATATGTGTATTTTCTTGAGTGTTGGAGACAACTTCACCTTAAACTGTGAATTTCCCAGAAGTTGACTGTGCTTGGTGAATTAAATATTAAGTCTTGGTTTCACACAAAAAAAGTGTACTTGAACTTGGGTTCTTGTAGATATCTGTTTACTTAAAGATGAAGAGGGTATTCCAAATAATGAGTCTGGTAACCTGTTGAAGTCTCAGTTTAGACAAAGCCTTCAGAGCCTTCTTTTTCACACTGGAAAAACAGCTCTTGCTTTACTGACTGGTTCTTCATCCATTTCAGTTGCTGCTACCAGTTGGGTTTGTGTGGTTGCCTGAAGGAAATGGTGATACACATCACAGTCAAATTCTGGTCCAGAACTTGTGGATGTGACAGTTCCCACTCCGTAGCAAGGACAGGGTCTGTGGCTTTACTGAGTATTTTTGTTGGAAGTACAGAACAAAAATGACTGCAAAAAGAGCAAAGTGAAGATTTAAAAATTCTTTCCCTATTTTCCTTATTCTGTTTCTGCTAACATAAGCAGAAATTACAAAGTCTCTTAAGTCTATTTTGTAATTCATTTCTACCACCAGCACTTAACTATTCCTTCATAAGGCATAGCCACAATCTTCCTGTTCACAGTTGCCTAGTCCAATTTTTCCACATACAAACATTCTTGTTGAAAGAGCAGTCATGAATGCAGTAATTAGTGTTTTATTAGAATTGAAACATCACTCTACTTAGTAAAATATGCACCTTGTTATCCTTCAACGGGAAAAAATCTATTTAGGGGAGTACTAAGTTTGTTCAAAAACTGTTTTGTCTCTCTTTTGTTTTCTTTTCATTCTGGGTAATATTTTTGGGTAATATTTAATAACTGTGCCACATTCCCTAATACTGGGAATTTGGATTTGCCATTCAAATAAAGAATGACATTTTAAAAGAGATTGGAATACATTCAATTCTTGATCTGTAAATTTCAACACCATTTCTCACAATGGTATGTATGAATGTATGTATGTATGTATGTATATATGTATGTATGTATATATCATCTATCTAACATACTTAATAACTGAATTACCCCAGTGTGAATTAAGTCTGAAAATAGGATTATATCATACTCTGAGGAGAGAAAGACAATTGAAGGCAAAGAGATCATAGTACATATATCATAGATCCCAAAGGAAAAAGGATATTATTGTTTTCTTTCTCCACAGATGGAGCTCCATTATTTGAAAGCAGATTTATTTGTGTAATAAAGTAAAATTTGAAAATATCTTTCTTGTTATAAAAGAAATCATTTGAAGCCACATTGTTAGAAGAAAATTAATCTTCAATTGCAACATTATTAAATTTGTTAAATTAGATTAAATTTACAAGAAATATTTAAGTGGTTTACATTTTGTGAAATATAGAGAAAATAATTTAATTTCTCACTGTAAAATGTTTGGCAACAATTTCATTAGTTTATAAAACAAAATCAGATAGTTTAATTCAGTGCCTGGTTTAAAGGTAATTATTAAGCTTATGCTGATCTAAATGTAAACATTTTGGTTAAACCACTGATAAACCAAATTTATAAATACATGTAATGAACTCATAAGTCACCAAAAACATGTAAGTAGAACTACAGGATGTTACATATCCTAAAAAGTTACTTTTACTAAAAAAAAATTGCAAGAGGTAATTAATGTTTTTTAGGCCAGTTCTGATCAAAGTTTTAAACTTTTTCTTCCAAAAAACCCACTTAATTTTGAGGGAGTTCAAAAACTTGAAGCCTGGTTACAAAGCACAGTGACTCAAAATAAACCAAATAAGACCTTTTTATCTAAACAAATTGTTGTCTTTAAAACCGATTAATCTAGTGTCACACATGAAAAACTTTCTGCAATTTTAATTTATTTATTATGCAGACACTATAAATATTTTGGTACATTTAATGTTGAACATATACAACAAAATTTTGTATATATTTAAAAACACACATTGATATAAACTGAAGAGCAGAAACAGGTAAAAATATATATCAATGAAGTATTTTCAATTTGTTATCTAAGATAAAGTCATGATCCACCAGCAAGTATTTTTAATGTGAAACAAGCACCTGTAAAATAGTTGTGAAAACTATAAACACAGTTCTGAAGAACTATTATAACTCTTATACCTTTATAAGAGCATTTAATTCAAAATTTACATATACTAAATGAAGATTCCTAAAATCTTTATGTCTTTTTCAATTCCTAAACTCTTCCTCCTTTCTACACTAATGAATATCAAAAACTTCGCACTGCATTTTAGCATCAACTTTATTTAATGAGTTTTTAACATTTCTCACATTTCACTTACGATGCATCCTTACTTTTATATATTCTCCCATTGTTGTTTGTTTCTGCTGTTTCATGTTAGGAAAGAACTTCTAGAAAATTAAAAAATACTTTGTTTTTGTGGTAAATTAAAATTTTATAATTACCAAGATTCACAAACATTTGTTTAATGAATATTTGTATATATTAATATAGGTTATATACCAAGAATTTTACAAATCTATTATATACTATGTCTATCTAGATCACAGAGTATGCATCTTTTCAACTTTGCCAAATAATAATAAATTGTTTTCAAAGAGTATGTCAACTTACATTTCCATCATCAGTGTTTCACTAGGTTTTTAGTCTTATTCAAGAGTGGGACTGATATTCTTTGTAATTTTGGCTATTCTTGAGTCTTACAAGGTATCTAGTAATAGTTTTACTTTATATTTCATTAAAATCTTATGAGTTGTGTAGCTGTAAATATGTGTATATTTGTTTGGATAGACCTTTTTCTTATCAATGTATGAGAACTCCCTAATATATATATATATATATATATATATATATATATATATATATAACTTTTCAAGTTTTAAAATTTTTTTTTACTCTTTTATTTCTTTAAGTTACAGTTGATAAATAATGATTATGAGGGCAGGGATCTTTGCACTGTATGACAATTTAGTTTTTTTTAATCCTTATATTTTTCTTTTTTTTTTTTTACTTTCTTTTTTGGCAAAACAATTTATTACTTCACCAGTAATAGAACAAGTATCTTAAGTAAATGAGTGAAGATGAATGAATGACTACAAAACTTGTGAGTAAGACAGCCAACAGCCCTAACCTCAACTGAGTACTCACAGAACATGAGGGAATAACACATTATCTTTTATACAGGGGTTGACCAGAAAATATAGTGAATGTTCACATTTTACAAACTTACTACAGTAAAAGACGCATTACCGTTAATCATCCCTCAGAATACTTTCCTGGCTTTGAACACATTTATCCCATTGTTCTTGCTAATTTTTTAAGTAGTTTCAGAGTTTGTTTTATGAATGCTTTTATGAAGTATGATCAAAAGTAGGCTGAATGCTGCTGCTGAGTGCCTACCAATGGAAAAGACAGGCTCATATAAATATTACAGTGTCTCCAATCTCCCTTATTCCCTGGATTTGGCATCATACAACTTGTGACCCTTCCTCAAAGTCAAAATGACCATGGAAAGTGAACATTTTAGATCATTCAGGACACATGAGTTTAGCCCAGGCAGAGCAACTACAGACATTCAAGAAACAGGACTTCCAGAACTGCTTCAGAGAGTGGCAAGAATGATGAGCTAAGTGTGTTTAAAGTGAGGGGGATTAATGACAATATATCTGCTACTATAACAGTTTTTTAAAAATTTAAACACTGTAGTTTTCAATCACATTTTATATCTATCTAGAACTTTAGTTCTGTGAGCTTATTTTTAAACTAGGTTTGTACATATTCACATGGTGCTATAAGATATTATGATACATGTATATGTTATATAATGTTTCAGTCTGGGTAATTCTTAAATTTGATTTATCATAATAGCATATTTGGAGGAAATTTGGCAACTGATACGGTGATCTGCATAGAGAGAAAAAAAGTAGTTTTAATTCTGTGGGACAACGGTCTCTATTTCTTGCCTAGTTTTTTCCCAAGCAAGGGAATTTGTTGAATCCAGTCACATCTTAAACAGTTCTTGGAGGTTTTATGCATTTTCTTATGCATTATTATTTTTTTTATTTAAAGAGAAAAATAAAACAGGAAAAAGGTAGAAATATTACAGAATTTCAAGAAAAGAAGATAAACAGTAAGAAATCACTAGTTGATAAATTACATATTGTTCTTTTAGAAATAGTTATTCAGGTTACAGAATTAAAGCACACAAAGTGGACACTAAAGAAGCGATAACACAAACAGATCTGTTCAAAAATCCAACAAGAACCTAGAAATATGGTCATCAATCCCACACACTTAAACACACATGCAGCTCTCTTTTATAGTGCTTCCTATTTCCTCTTTTTTTACAATAGCAATTATACATTTTTTAAAAATTTTATTTAAAGAGAAGAGAAAGAACAAAACAGTAAAAAGGGTAGCAACAATACAGAATTCTAAAGAAAGAAAGAAAAAGGAGAATGAGAAAAAGCCCCACTAAGAAATCAGTAATTTATAAATTACGTACTTTCATCCTGGATGTAGTTGTTCAAGTTACAAAGTTAAAGGGTACATAGTAAATATTCAAACAGTCAGACTACAAACAGTTCTGCTCAAAGATCCAACAAAAATTCAGCAATATGGTCATCTATTTTACACACTCAAACATACATGCAGTTATAACCCTTGGAGCACTCTCTTTTCCTCTCTTTCTTACAATAGCAATTACACATTTTGGTTTTATTACTCTTGTAGTTCTTATTTACTTTTTACACTAGAGACACAATATAATATTTATAAATATGATTCTTATATATTTCACTAATGAGGATAGTCTCAAGTTGTCTCCATTTTCCTTTGAAGGCCTCAAGATCATCCTTTTTATAGCTGAGTAATATTCCATTGTGTAAAAATGCCACATATTTTCCATCCACTCTGCAGTTGATGAGCACCTTCATTGTTTCCATGATTTAGCTATCACAAATTGTGCAGCCATGAACATGGGTGCACATATATCACAGTGATATGAACTTTTCAGTTCTTTGGGGAAAATACCCAGGAGGGGAATAGCTGGATTGAATGGGGCTTCCAATCCTACTCTTCTGAGAGTTCCCCATATGGATTTCCATAATGGTTGCACCAGTCTACATTCCCACCAACAGTGGAGTAGTGTTCTTTTTTCCCCGCAGCCTCGCCAACATTTGTTATCAGTTGATTTCTTGATGGCAGCTATTCTTTCCGGAGTAAGGTGAAATCTCAATGTTGTTTTAATTTGCATTGCTTGAATGACAAGTGATGGTGAACATTTATTCATGTATTGATTTGCCACTTGTATATCTTTCTCTGAGAACTGTGTGTTCATCTCAGATGCCCATTTTTGGAGAGGGTCTTTGAATTTGGGGGGCTTGAAGTTTTTCAATTCTTTATATATTCTTTACACAAGTCATTTGTCTGAGGGGTTGCCGGTTAAAATTCTTTCCCACTCTGTTGGTTTTCTTTTTACTCTGTTGGTGATTTCCTTTGAAGTGCAGAAACTTTTCAATAATGTGAGATCCCATTTGTTGATTCTTTGAAGTGTTTCCCGTGCAGTTTGAGTTTTGTTCATGAATTCTCTGCCTACCCCTATGACTCCAAGACTTCTACCTACTTGTCTTCCAGGAGATTTAGTGGTTCTGTTTTAATATTGAGGTCTTTGATCCATTTAGACTTTAGTTTTGTGCATAGTGATATGCATGGATCTAGCTTCAATCTTCGGCATGTAGAGAGCCAATTTTTCCCAGATCGTTTATTAAAGAGACTATCCTATCCTCCAATGGACATATTTATCCCCTTTGTCAAATGTCAGGTGGCCGAGTGTCTTTGTAGTTGTGCTTGCATCTTCTAATCTGTTCCATTGATCCTCAGGTCTACTTCTTTGCCAGTACCAAGCTGATTTTATCACTGTAGCTTTATGGTACTGTTTCAAGTCAGGAATTGAGATACCTCCTGCCTTGCTTTTGTTGTCTAGAATTGCCTTTGCTATTGTAGGTTTCTTCTGTCTCCAAATTACTTTTTGTAGTGTTTTCTCTAGATCTGTGAGGTATGTCAATGGTATTTTGATTGGGATTGCATTAAATCTGTATAACAGTTTTGGGAGTATGGCCATTTTCACAATGTTGGTTCTTCCTAAGCAAGAGCAAGGAATGTCCCTCCATTTTCTAATATCCTCTTCAATCTCCTTTTTCAGCATAGTATAATTTTCAGCATGTAGGTCTTTTACATTTTTAGTTAGGTTGATTCCTAAGTATTTCATTTTTTTACATGTTATTGTAAAGGGTGATATTTCCATAATTTCTCTCTCAGTGAGGTTTTTGTTTGTGTATCCTATGCTATTGATTTTTGAGCATTGACTTTGTATCCAGCTACACTGCTGAACTTCTTTATTACCTCTTGCAGTCTTTTAATGGAGTTTTTTGGGTCTTCTATATAGAGTATCATGTCATCTGCAAATAGTGATAATTTAACTTCTTCCTTTCCTATCTTTACTCATTTTATTTCTTTCTCTTGTTTGATTGCCCTGGCTAGTGTTTCCAGAACTATGTTGAAAAGGAGTGGTGAGAGTGGACATCCTTATCTTGTTCCTGATTCTAAAGTGAAAGCTTTCAGTTTTTGTCCATTCAGTATAATGTTAGCTGTTGGTTTGTCATAGATGGCCTTTATAAGGTTGAGGTAGACACCGTGTATTCCGAGTTTCTGAAAGGTTTTTATCATGAAGATGTGTTGGACTCTGTCGCAAGCTTTTTCTGCATTTATTGAGATGATCCTGTGGTTTTTGTTTTTGTCTCTGTTGATGTGGTGTATTACATTTATTGATTTGTGTATGTTAAACCATCCCTGCATTCCTGGAATGAACCCCACTTGGTCATGATGTATTTCTTGATGATGTGCTGCATTCTGTTTGCCAGTATTTTGTTGAGAATCTTTGCATCAATGTTTATTAGTGAGATTGGCCTATAGTTCTCTTTTTTGGTTGGATCTTTCTCTGGTTTTGGTATCAGAGTAATACTTGCCTTCAGGAATGATTTAGGGAGGATTGCTTTTTTCTCAATTTCATTGAAGTGTTTGAGGAGTACTGGCATCAAATCTTCTCTAAATTTCTGGTATAATTCAGCTGTTAATCCATCAGGACCTGGGCTTTTCTTTATTGGTAAGATTTTAATTACATTTTCAATTTCAATAGCTAATATTGGGTTGTTCAAAATTGCGTATCTTCTTGGTTGAGCTTTGGTAGTTCATATGTTTCTAGAAATCTGTCCATTTCCTCTGTGTTTTCCACTGTATATGAGTAGAGATTTTCAAAGTAGGTGTTCATGATCTTTTGAATTTCCATGGGATCTGTAGTAATTTCTCCCTTTTCAGTTCTTATTGCATGAATTTGAGTTTTTTTTCTTTTTTTCTCTTGATAAGGTTCACTAGGGGTTTGTCAATTTTATTTATATTCTCAAAAAACCAGCTTTTTAATTAATTCTTTGTATTTTTTTACTTTCAATTGATTGATTTCTGCTCTAATCTTTACAATTTCCTCTCTTTTATGAGCTTTGGGTTTTGCTTGCTCTCCTTTTTCTAGAAGCTTGAGATGGAGCATTAGGTTGTTTATTTGTGCTCATTCTGTTTTCATGATATGACAGTTTATTGCTATATATTTCCCTCTTAAGGCTGCTTTAATTGTATCTTACTGATTGTAGTATTTTTTCTTTAATTTCATCTGTAGCCCACTGGTTGTTCAAAAGGCTGTTATTTAATTTCCATGTTATTTATGCAGGTTTTAAATTTCTTTTGCCATTAACTTCCAATTTCACTGCATTATGGTCAGATATTATGCATAGTATGATTTCAATACCTTTGCATTTACTTAGGAATGTTTTATGAGATAATATGTGGTCTATTTTGGAGAATGTCCCATGTGCAGCTGAGAAGAATGTGTATTCTGATGTGGTTGGGTGGAACACTCTGTAAACATCTACTAAGTCCAATTGCTCACAGGTATGATTCAGTTCT
>PVLA01015419.1:0-25434 GCA_004027455.1 Hydrochoerus hydrochaeris
GAGGAGAGGATCGGTCTTGCGTAAGAAAATTTCTAGTCAGGTGTGGTGGCCCACACCTGTCATCTCAGCACTCAGGAGGCTGAGGTAGGAAGATCAAAACTTCAAGGTCAGCCTGGGGCACACAGTGAGCCAGTCTGAATTGACCTGTGTTACACAGGAGCACAGGAAGAAAGACCCTGTGTCAAGAGACAGACGGACGGACGGACGGACGGACGGACGGAGGGAGGGAGGGAGGGAGGGAGGGAGAGAAAGAAAAGAAAAGAAAAGAAAAGAAAAGAAAAGAAAAGAAAAGAAAAGAAAAGAAGTTAGTTTCCTTTAACTTACAGAATATACTTTTTACTAAAGTTATTTCAACAGATTAGAACAAATAGAAAGCTAGAAATACAGTGTAGCAACAAAGTGTCATGTCCTTGTGTTCTACCTGATAAGAAACAATAGACATCAACAATAGGACAACTCATTTAGTGGGAGGGTTGAAATACAAAGAATCTCCTCAAGAGAGAATTAGAGGTTTTCTGCTTTTTTGTTTGCTTGTTTTGCAATAGTGAGAACTGAACCCAGAGGTGTACCATTAAACTGGACTCTCACTTTTTAATTTTTTATTTCAAAATACCCAAGGTAACGCACACCTATAGTCTCAGCACTCAGAAGACTGAAGCAGGAGGATCACAACTTCAAGGCTAGCCTTAGCCACACAGCAGGTTCAAGGCCAACCTGGAGCATATAACAAACAAAATGTTGACTCAAAAAACAAAATCAAAACAAACAGGCTCACTAAGTTGCTCAGTTTACTTCAAACTTGTAATTTTCCAGCCTCAGCTTCCTGAGATGCTGGAAACACATAAGACTATGCCACCAAGGGTTGGGGATTTAGCTCAGCAGTATAAGCACCTTCCTTACAAGTACACAGTCACTTGCACCTGAGTTCGATCCCCGGTACCGAGAAAAAAAAAAGACTATCTCACCAAACCTAGCTAGATGAGGCGTTTTGTTTTGTTTTGGTACCAGGAATTGAACTCACATCCTCACACTTGTCAGGCAGGCACTATGCTGCTGAGTTATATCCCAACCCAGAAGGATTAATTTTGACTGAAAGGGAGATCTCACACAGGGGGAGGTCCCAGGTAATGGCAGATTAATACATATATACATACACTTTATTTTTAAAACAGTTCAATATTTAGCTGGGCATGGTGGCACACACCTTAATCCTAGCACTTGGGAGGCTGAGGCAGAATGATCCTGAGGTCAAGGTCAGCATGAGCTAGACAGTGAGTTCAAAGCCAGCCTGCTACACAGGCAAGGATCTGTCTTTAAAAAAAGAAAAAAGTTCCATACTACCTGAGTATAATCAAGTAGAATAAGAAGCAGTGGCCAGGTCCACAGATTAACTTTTTCATTAAGCAGAATCATTTTATCTTATGAATCAGTGGTTCTCAATTATTTTAGTAACTATTCAACATTCCTTTTGCTAAATCCAAGATGCTCCACATCACAGAAAATCTGCACCCTATATCACAGTGCATGGCTCACTGAGCTGAAAGGTAACTACACATCCTGATTAGGAGGAAATGAACACCAAGAGTCTGGTATATAGTATGTACCAAGGAATGCTGGGAGACTATCTGGGGAAGGGAAGCTACAAAAGGGCATGACAAGTAAGTAAGTTAACTTGATTGCTCTGTAGGCTGTATGTGGCAAGAACTGAGTACAACAATCTATTTTATTTTATTTTATATTTTTATTTTTGGCTTTTTGAGACAGGGTTTCACTATTCAGTTCAGGCTGACCTTGTGCTCACTTTGTAGCCCAGGCTGGCCTTATACTTGCAATGATCTTCCTGCCTCAGCCTCCCAAGTGCTGGCTACCATGCCTGGTCATATTGATGGTAATGATAATTTTTAAGACTTTTAACAATTTTAAGAGACAGTTAAGTTTCCAAATAAAAGCTTGGCATAGTGGTTCCTCTAATCCCACTTACTCAGAAGGCCAAGACAGAAAGAATACATGAGCCCAGGTGTTCAAGACCAGCCTGGACAACATAGTGAGAACCTATCTCAAAGTAAACAAAACAAAACAAGCATATTCCTTTTGGTCTCTATTATTTCTCTGACATCATTAGTTGAAAGTTAGGAAATTGGCCAGGTAAAAAGACTAAGAAAATCCATGTGTGGGGAACAGAAATCAAAGTGGACTGTAAGTCT
Organism: Hydrochoerus hydrochaeris; assembly: GCA_004027455.1. Taxonomy (NCBI): domain Eukaryota; kingdom Metazoa; phylum Chordata; class Mammalia; order Rodentia; family Hydrochaeridae; genus Hydrochoerus; species Hydrochoerus hydrochaeris. The sequence continues at coordinate 2,205 of PVLA01015419.1, forward strand.
CAATGTTGCTGTCTCAAGTTGGACATTAGCAATTTATAACAGGACTAACTGACAAACTTGTTCTACTTCTAAGAACATTAAACTTTCAATGGAAACAACTGGTGAGATAACCCAGCAAGGGGAGAAGGCAAGGGAAGAAAGAATTGAAGATATTATCAAAAGTGTTGAAATGACTGACCTAGAGATCCACAGATAAGAAAACAAAATCTAAAGATGATAAAGTGAAAGAACAGAGCGAGGACAAGATAATACTGGTGGCTTCAAAGAACAGATTTGGTGAAAATCAGAAAAAGAGAATAAGGTAGAAGAATTAGAAATTAGAATTGAGATATACTTCAAGAAAACAACAAGATTTAGACATGATGATGAGAGTAGATTCCCACAGTCTGTAAAATGACAAGACATTTTTCATGAAAATGTGAGGTCACAATTAATAGCAAGAATTAGTGCTGAGCTCAAGGCCAGCAGTAGAACACAGGACCCTGAGTTCCACTACCAGTACCAAAAGGAAAAAAGTTTCAGTTCTCAAATTGATCACAATGGGTTAAATAAGAGAACACTTGCTCAAGCAGTACTCTGGCTTGCTAAGAAAGGTGTCTACTACACCATGCACCAAGGACAGAATCATGGAGAAACAGTGGCAGGGAATCCTCCTCAATCCCTAAATCATTATCTCCATTACTAGGAAATAAATGAAATTTCACAGATCCTGCTCCAAATCCCCAGGTCTTGTTCTTACTTTAGGTTTCCAAATCAACCTGCTCCCCAGAAAATACATGTGAAAACACCTAGGATTTGGGTTAGAATAAATGAAAAGTTTGAAAAACTATGTGCTTGCTTTGGCAGCACATATACTAAAAAAAAAATTAAACTACAGATCTTCAATGATATGGAAATATGTACCACGCAGAAAGTCTTCCAAATTAAGGCTTTTATCACAAAAGTTCACTTACCCTATGATCGATCGCCTACATTTGCAAACTTTCTAAACAACTGAATTACCTATACCTTTCAATGGGTCACAATTTTGGTAAGGAATGAATGTCCTAGATAATTGCCCTGAGTGAGACGGGCAAATGTGAAAATACATCTGAATATATCTTTCAGTTAGCACTCAATTATGCTGGACTGCTCAATGACATATTCAGAAAGGCAACACTTAATCTTCAGTCCTCATCAGCCACGGTGGCACACACCTGTAATCCTAGTTATCTGAGAGCCTGTCTGGAGGTTCTAACAGGGGAGCACAGCTACTCATACACTCTTGACCAGGGAAACTTTCTCCTCTATCGTGGTGATGGTCCTCTTTGACAGAGTGCACAGCTTCCCAGCTTCAGCAGGGACACACACAGAGCAGAGAGGGAAGAAGGGAACACCTGCCTATCCAGCCCAGCATTCCATTACCAGTAGCAAAGAAAAAAGCATTAATTCTCAAGTCAATCACAGGTTCACTCATCTGAAAGCAATGCTAGGTTTATAAAGGCAAGCATCACACTGCTTTTTATCAAAGATCTTGCAATGTTAGGTAAAGCACTCTGGGCTAAACTAACCTGAATTAACACTGATGAACTTAGAAAACTTGAGCACCACTTCTCATTTGCTTTAAGTCTAGCACAGAATTTGAAACAAAGAAATTTAGTCTATAGAAAACAATGTGATAATAAAAATGTTTTGCCAGCATGGCGGCACATGCCTGTAATCCCAGCACTTGGGAGGTTGAGGCTGAACAATCACTATTAAGTGGAAGCCAACATGAGCACAACACAGCAAAATCCTGTCTCAAAAAACAACAAATAAAAAATGCCATGATAATAATATAAATATAAGCACAAGTAACAAAAATAACAGCTCTCTCCCCTATCAAATTTTTTTGAGACTATCTTCCTATCTTGCTAAATTGCTCATTATATGGCCTCAAATTTGTCATCCTTCTACCTCAGCTACTGGAGTACATGTGCACACCACCATACCTATCTCTTTTTTTCTTTAACCAAACTACTTTCACATACAGTTATCTCAAATGTATCATGACAGAATTCCAAAGTCAGTGATAAAAGAATATTATCCCAAATGTTAACAATTGTCTTTACATCTGAAAACTGTTTTCCTAAATTTGTCTTCCACATTAGTTTGCAAGAATACTCACAAAAAAAACCCCACATAACCAATCAATCAATCAAATCAATCAATAAAAAAGAATACTCACAAAAAGTAAATTATGCTACCTTGTTGGAGCAATCTCCTATTTCCAAAACCCACTAGGATATAGGATGCTCTAGCCCAAACATTTCAGGGCCTAGTCCATGTAAATGACAATCGTATGCAATTAAATTCCATTACTTTTTTTTTAAAGCAATCCTCCTGCTTCAGCCTCCAGAGTGATGGGATTAGAGGTGTGTGTCACAATACCCATTCATTATTCTTGAGAGTATCACTAAGTAAACTGCCAAGCTGGGTTTGAATTTGAGAGCATCCTCCCTCAGTCTCCCAGAATGCTGGGATTACAGGTATACACCATCATGTCAGGCTGACTGACAGGTACAATGTTTCTATTACTATGGTATAAAAATGATGTACTACACTGGGCATGGTGACACACACCTGTAATCCCAGCACTTGGGAGGCTGAGGCAGGAGGATTGAGTTTAAAACCAGCCAAGGCTACAAAGTGAGCTCAAGGCCAGCCTGAATTACACAGTGAGACCCTATCTCAAAAAGACACACACACACACACAAGCACGCGCGCGCACAGGCGCGCGCACACACACACACACACAATGTACTAAGGCCATAACTAGTGAAGTTCCAGGCTGACTGCAGAGCCCTTGTTCTTTAAGCCAAATATATCGATATATTATACAAAACTGAAACCGAAAGGTAAAAAAGGTTTATAGGGTTTGACTAGTACATTGACTAGTAAATACACAAGTAAATATCTGCCTAAAATCAAGGGGTGATTAGTATGGGGAGGTGATATTGTTTTCAAAATACAATCCTGATAATCATGAGTTAGTTTTAATCCTAAAGTGAATATAAGAAATCATTGTTTTTGATTCCCCTTTCCCCCCAGGATTTGTTTTGTTTTACCAATTTACGATTAAATTCTTTTATAAGGAAGATAATCTTAAAATATTCTAAAACCAGTGTGGACAAAGAAAAAGATGTGCCAAGATAGTTAAAATCTACTTCAGACAATAAGATACTCATATACATTGACCATGTCACTATGGTTGCCAAGTAATCAATGCAACAAATGCAACAGCACCAAGAGCCTGAGGGAAATGGCTTATTACAACCAGGCTGCAGGACAGAGGCTCATCTAGTTTAATGTTTAAACTGCATCTAAAAAATTAATTAATTAATTAAAATTAAAAAATAAACTATCTGTCCTGTACTTTATCTAAGTATACCTTCCAGTCCTACTCTTGCCTAACTACATTAAACAGGAACACAAAAATAGATGGCAGTCAGCTCCTCCATGTTACTTTGCACAGAAATTAGCTCCTTTAAAAATCCCCTTTCAAAGTAAAAATAATAAAAGTAAAACCCAGTCAGACATAATGACCTATGCCTATAAGCCCAGCATTTGGGAGGCTGAGGCAAGAGGCCAGCCAATACTTCCTTGACTGGTGTTAAAATTCAAAATCTTTTTCTTTCATGCTTCCAGGGAAGTTTTTTCTGTTACTTAAAAAAAAGGAAACTATATGTAAGCCGCTTTAAGTAACAGCAAATACAGTAAATCTGGAAACTTCCAGCACGATAAATTACCACCACATCAAAATCAAAACACACCAAAGGGCAATGAAATTCATTTTTCTTGAAAAGCAGAAGCTTGAATATAATAAAAATAGCTTACAACACTTACTTTCTGGTTTTTGTCAAGAGTTTTAGCATTTTCTTTCATTGCAATTAATGTTTGGAGTATAAAAAATACTTCAAATCAACTAACACAAAGACAAGTTTAAGCCACTAGGGGAGAAAACTCAAGTATTTATTTTTATAAAACATGTTAATATAGGATATTGTGAATAATGGTACACCGAATACACAATTAAAGTGTTCATTCATAAAACAGAAGGCTAAAAATAAAGTAAAAAAGGCTATCAGTATCCTTGTAAAAAAGACTAGAAATAGCCTAAATTTTCATCAATAGCTGAGTAACTCTGATAGATCCATTCAAGAGTTGTATGCACTTCAAAAAGTAAAGACAAACTGGGCGACTGAGGCAGGAGGATTATTGTGAGTTCAAGACCAGCCTGGGCTACAAAGTGAGCTCAAGACCAGCCTGAACTGCCTAGTGAGACCCTGTCTCAAAAAAAAAAAAAAAAAAAAAAAAAAAAAATTAAAGACAGTTAGGCCTAGTGGTGCGCACCTATAATATCAGCACTGTGTGAGGCTAAGGCAGGAGTAGCACAAGCCAAATCTCACTTGAGCAAGTTAGTGACATTATCTTACAAAATAAAAAATAGCTGAGGATGTACTTTAGTGCAAAGGCCCTGGTTTAAATCCCCCTATAACACAACACACACACACACACACACACACTCTCTCTCTCTCTCTCTCTCTCTGCCCAAACAACAAGCAAAAATCACTTTGTTATGTAGCCCTGGCTGGCCCTGACTCATGATCCTAGCCTGTAAGTAAATTTAAGGCTGACCTGAAGTACACAGCAACCCTGCCTCAAAAAAAAAGAAACAAAGAAAGAAAGACAGACAGACAGACTTTTCAAAATTCCAAGTGTCAAATGTCACCTACAAGACATAAAAAGCTTCAGTATTGACTTCTGGTCTACTAATCTTTTTACTTTATATAAATTTTCTTATTATTAATTGTCAATGGCATATAATTATATAATAAAGCTAATATATGGCAGCATGTGTGAGATTTATTTCAAGGTGCTACATCACTGAGCTACTTTCCAGCCCTCTAACCCATTTTTGTTATATAGCTCAAACATCAAGTTACATAATACCAGAATTTTGTTAGATCAGAATTTAAGAAAATACAATTGCACCACAGCCCTGTCAAGTCCCTAGCCAGCCTCAAGAAGGAAGTTACCACAGATGAATGCACATGACTTTTCCCTTCAGGTAGTTTGTAGCAGTGGTGGTTCAAGCCAACAGGAAACTCAACAGTTCATTAAAGAAGAACAAACCTTATGTTCTATGACAACATTATTTATTTAAGTAGACAAGAATAATATACCTTCACAGAAACAATAAATGATAAAATAACAAAAATTATGGCTTGGAATTAACTACAGCAGCTGATAATATCCAAAAGTCAGAACCAGGCAACTAGTTTATAGGCTGAAGTCTATACTGGTGAAAACACTGAAGGGGGAAAAAAAAAAAAATTAAATCAAATCAAAGCTGCCAATACCATAACTACTACGATGAAAAATAATTATACAAAATGAGTGTCTGATGCATGCCTGTAATCCCACCACTCAGGAGGCTGAGGCAGGAGGATCACCATGAGTTTGAGGCCAGACTGCTACACAATGAGGTGGAGGCCAGCCTGAATTGCATAGTGAAACCCTGTCTCAAAAAAAGCCCAAAAAAATAAATTCACTGTGTACATACATATATATTTATATATAAAACTCTATGCAATTTTATTACATGCATACATTTCTGTAAACGAAAACCATGATCAATACATAACAGTTCTAACAGGGGCTCTTATCTTCAATATCTAAATTTTTCACTTCATTTTTCATTTGTCCTTTAAGTGTTAGTCCAAGCCAAGCATGGTGGTGCACATCTATAATGCAACGTGAGGACTAAAGGAGGCAGAAGCAGGAAGAGGAAATAACCCTCTGCCTGGGTTATTTCAGCCTGAATTATAGAATGAGACTGTCTTAAAAAAAAAAAAAAAAAGCAATCACTCAAAGAAAGGCAGGCAGGCAGGCAGGGGATACAGTTCAATGCAAAGACCCTGTGTTCAATCCCAGTACTGAGAAAAAGTTATCAGTCTACATTAAAGTGAATGCCTCCCCACACCTGCCATCTTTCATCACAGATATGTTAAACAAGCACTAAAGTTGAACATGCATAAACTATACTTAACCCTATTTGGAGCTGATTTCCTAAATAACCAATAATTACATTTTTTCTATTGATAGTAAAACAAATTCTAAATTGAAGTATATACAAACAAGATCCCATTTTTTTACATGTCAAAATTTCACCTGATCTTAGCCAAAAGGCTGAGAAGTGATTTACATGTCAGAATTTTACTTCTGCTTAACAATGTTGAATTCTTGAGTCTTTTACTTCCACATTACCCACAGATTAAGGTTGACAAAAGCTAGCATTTAATTTTAAAACATGGCCTCCTTAGACTTCAATGTTCACCCAAAAACCTTTAATAAAAAGGGATTACTTTCTTACTTTTCCAAATAATAATACACTGTAATTATTTCTTACTTGGAGCTTTGAGAAATTTTTCAGTGTAGTTAGACTTATTAAGATGTCACTTCTTAAGATAGTTCCCATCCCATACCGTAATATGACTAAGGTCCTGTAAAGTACATTTCTATCTCATTCATTCATTCTGAGGCAAAGTCTTGCTCTGTAGTTCAAACTGGCCTTTTAACTCACCATGTAGCCCAGGTTGCACTCAAATTCATGATGACCCTCCTGCCTCAGCTTCCTGAATTTGAGATCACAGGCATATGCCACCATTTAGATCTCTTTCCTTACTTTCAATTTTTAAATTATTTTATGTACATGTTTGTAGCACATAATGATTACATTCATCATCAAAAGTTGATACATGTATATAACACATTTTAATTCTTTTTACTTCCCTTTCTTCTTCTCTCCTCTACTTTATCTGGCATTAAGAACAAGTGCTAAAATCTGGCATGGTAGCATATGTCTGTAACCCCAGCACTCAGGAGGCTCAGGCAGAAGGACTGCTCTGAGTTCAAGGCCAGCCTGGGCTACAAAGTGAGTTCAAGGCCAGTCTGAGCTACATAGTGAAACTGTTTCAAAAAGATTTAAAAAAAAGTGCTAAACCACGCACAATTGTGCATGCATGCCTATAATCCCAGCATTTGGGAGGCTGAGGCAGGAGGATAATGAGTTTAAAGACAACCTGGGCTACATAATGAGTCCTTGTCTCCAAAAAGAAAGAGAGAGAGAGAATGCTAAACCTGGTTGTGGTGACACATACCTATAATCCCAGCATTCTAGAAGACTGAGACAGGAAGACTGCAAATTTAAACCTAGTTTGAACAATGAAGCAAATTAACAAAACCCTCTCTCAAAAGGGGTATGGGATAGAGAATGTACCTCAGTATGTTAAAGCCCCAGGTTCAATTCCCAGTAATGAGGACGAAAACAATCAAACTACCAAAAAAACAAAACAAAAAAAAAGAAGCAGGCACTAATGAGGTTTATAGGGCAGATAAGTGGGAATATGTTCCTCCCTCTGTCACAGATACTATGTGTGACTAACCAGTACACTGATACACTTCATCCTGGCAAGGGCAATGATTCACTTCATCCTGGCAAGGGCAAAAATCGGCCTGAGTATAAACCCCCACAGACAACATGCACTTTTGGCCAACATTTCCTTTGAGGTTCTACATAGGGGCCCTTCTCCCGGCTTCTAAATTCTAGTAAGCTTAGAGTTTTTTCCTAGTCCTGATGTAAGTAGTTATTTGTGCTTATCTCTGTCTTTTTTTTCACTTTTCCAAAAACCGGTTTAACCAATTCCTTACATTAATTCTATTTCCTTGGCTAATATAGATCAAAAACCCTAACAACTTTAAGTGTATAATAAAAGAGAAGCACTGGAACTGAGGGAACATCTCAGCTGTAGAGCATTTACCTAACATGCACAAGGCCCTGGGTTCTTTTAATCCCCAGAACTGCAATAAACAAGAAAAAGATAAAGCAAAAGTAATCATTCCAAAATAGCAGTATTAACACTTCAATGCTAAGCTATGGTACCACAAGCTTCTTCCTGAGCCACTCTAAAAAGCATAAAACTGAGATGGGTCATGCTTTCTTGAAAGCATTAACGCATTTAAAAACTAAACAAACGGTTTTGAAAACCAAATCCTCAATATGGTTTTTCATTAGTGCTTGGGAACAAATATACAGGAAATTTTCTGTAAAAGACCACCAAACATGGCAGTAAACATATTAGGCTACACCAGGGATTTAGCTCAGTGGCCTAAGCACCTGTCTGGCAAGCGCGAGGCTGTGAGTTCGATGGGGGGGGGGACGGACGACAACAACAAAAAAACATGTTAGGCCACACAGCCTCTCTCAACACTACTCAACTCTGCCACTATAGAAAAGCAGCCACACACAAAATGTAAGTGAAAAAACATGGCTATGGACACAGAAATTTGAATTTCATATTATTTTCACACATATTATAAAATATTTTTCTCAATTTATGTAATCATTTAAAAATTAAAGTATCATTCTTATATGCAGTATTGGGTCCAATTTGTCAACTAATCTAGATTACAGCTCTTACAAAAAAACAAAACATTAGCTGGGCGTGGTGGCTCACACCTGTAATCCCAGCACTCGGGAGGCTGAGGTAGGAGGAACATTGCTAGTTCAAGACCAACCTAGGCTACAAAGTGAGTTCAAGGCCAACCTGAACTGCATGGTGAGACCCTGTCTCAAAAAGACAAAAAAAAAAAAAGTATTGTACTTCTTAAAAGATTCAAAAAAAACCCTACTTTAGTAAGCACAGGTTTGAAACTATAACATGCTCGAGATGTAGTTCAGTGGTTAAGCACTTGCCTAGAATGCATAAGGCCCTGACTTAATCCCTAGTAGAGTATGTTCTTTTATTTTATTTTTTTGTCTTTTTGAGACAGGGTCTCACTATGCAGTTCAGGCTGGCTTTGAACTCACTGTGTAGCCCAGGCTGGCCTCAAACTCAAAGCAATTCTCTTGCCTCAGTCTGGGTGCTGGAATCACAGGCATCTATCACAACACTGGGCAGTATATTCATTTATGATTTATATACATATCATATAACTAAACCATTTAATTTTTAAATGATTACATTGAGAAACTTCACTGAAGTAGAACAATTTACCCTCAAACTTCCTTTTAATGAAGACAAAAAGAAAATTAGTTCATAGGGAAATTTCTAAGTATGATCTGAGCTAAAGGGTTTTTACTCTTTTATTATACCTTCTTACCTCTACACCATTTGTACTGATTCTGAAGTACTGATTCAAGCACTGCTTTTCAAATTACTTCAGAATCAGTACAAATTTCTGAATCAGAGAATCACTAATTAATACCTTAATAATATTCAATTCAGAACTGAGGTTAGAGTAAGTCCCATTCCCCCACACAATTCTAGCAGAAAAAAAAATCTACAGACACCTAATCAAGTTACACACAAGTTTCTCATTTCAAATGACAGCTGCACCATAGTTTGGACCTGGAATCCCTCCTCTTGCTGCCACCACCAAGCCTGTGCATTAAAGATTGACAGTACTGGGAGGTGGTGATGACTTTAAGAGGCAGGGCCTAGTGGGAGGCTTCAGGAAAGAAGGTGCCTGGAGATATGTAATTGATGGAGATTGTAGAACCAATCTCCCCTCCTCTTCCCCTTCCTTTCACATCCTGATCCTAAGATAAGCCGATTTGCCACCATCCTGCCACATCACAGACCCAAAAGCAACAGAGCCAATGTTGAATTACAAACCAAATCATTCAAAAATGAGCTAGCAGGCCAATGTGGAGCACCCCTTTAATCCTAGCACTCAGCAGGCTAAAGCATGAGTAACACCTAGTGAGTAGAAACTGCCTGGAATATACAGAGACCTTGTCTCAAAACCAAAAACAAACAAACAAACAAAAAAAAAACCCTGCAAACCAAATTAAAATTTTTCTCTTTAAAAGCATGCCAGCAGAGCGTGGTGGCGCACTCTTGTAATCCCAGCATTTGGGAGGCTGAAGCAGAAGGATCATTGCAAATTAAGAGACCAGCCTGAGTTAAAAAGTGAGCTCAGTGCCAACCTGACTGCATAGTGAGACCCTGTCTCAAAAAGACCAAAAAAGAAAAAGTACATACAGCTACAAACTCCCTTAACCCTGTAACAAAACACAAGTCTAAATCATGCAAAAAAAAAAAAAAAGAAAAAGAAAAGAAAAAGAAACTTGGCTAGGGAAAGAGGTAGATATCAAATATATAGTGTACCTTTTGTTCCAATGATATTCAGGCTTTTAACCTTCTATAATACACATTCACAAGGTCAGAGAAAAGAACTAACTTAAGGAAGGAACTTCAGGAACCCTATAAAATGAACTAATATAAGCACATCAAGATTAATTCTGAAATCCATTTTATTTCAAAGAGAAAAAAAGATTCTGAAGACCCATAGGAAAAATAGCTCAGAATATAGAAATCCAGTAGTCCAATGAAATGTTGGCTTTTCATAACGTTTTGTAACCATCCAAATCACCACAAAAGTTGCAAAGTTAGGGACAGGGATGTAGCTACACAGTACAGTGCATGGACAAGGCCCTCAGTTGGATTCCCTGCACGTGCGCACACACAAAGTTATAAAAGTGTACATGTATACAAACATGTTTTTATAGAAATAAACAGTAATGATGAAAATAAATGCTTAAACTATGGGCACATTTCAAAATACACATGGCCAACAGGAAAACATGCAGCAAGCTTATGCACACCCGAAAAAAATATGCTATCATAGGTTCTAACTCCTGCCTCAAATTTCATACCCTTTTGACACTATCACTATTGTTTCTAATAAGAAAGAAAAGTATTTCAAGAAAGAACATCAAGAATTTATTGGCAGTCTATGTCACCCTAATGCACCTGAGCAATACTATACTTTTTTATATTCAACTCCCACTTTCGTTAAGTTCATATCCAGTTAGTAACATTACTTCCTTATACAAGCTGCAATTAATATACCATATAAACTATGCTGTTCATAACTATGGCAACTAGCTTAGTGAATTTTTTTGGGAGGGGATACTGGGACTGGAACTCAGGACCTTGTGCTTGCAAGGCAGGCACTTGTGCCGCTGAGCTGCATCCCCTAGCCACTTAAAGAATACCTGTACAACAATAACAATTTCAATTTTGTTTTTTAACAGATAATGGTAAAGAAAGTAAAAGAATGAACCTATTATAGTTACCCTGAGGAAAAGTTTTAGAGTACACTTTTACCTATTTCTAACAAAATTTCTTGACTACATTTTCAGCACAGAAACAGTACCATGTAATGTGAAGTTTGTTCAGAGTTGATATACTCTGATAAGGAATTGATAAATTTGGAAGTCATAATTTTAACCAGGCAATTTTTAAAATTTTGGGTATGCTCAAGACCAAAATATATAAACTGATTTCTATAGAGTTTTTGCAATCATTCATATAGCTTACCAAAAATAGTATTTATATATATATATATATATATACACACATACACACACACATACACATAAAAAGATAGTTAAGATACTTATACTACTACTTTCTTATAGTTCACTGAAAAAGATTTGCGCTAATATTGTTTAGACAATTAAATACAGATATCTTGTAGTCCGAGTAACTAATTTAAACATAGCACGCAATGTATTAACCATTGTTACCCTCTAATTATCTTGTTTTGAAATTATTTTTTCTCTTTAAAATACATTGTTTCTACTTCACATCACACAAAACTCCTAAAAATTTTAAACCTCACATATCTGTCCACTCAAAAAGAACACTTAACTATTCACCACAAGACCAAATATCAGACAAAAGATTCAAAATACATTTAGATCATGGGTTCCACAAAGTGCTAATCATGAAGCAAATACTGATTATTAGACAGCCCTTCCTAGAGGGAGGATCCAAGAACTATACTCAGAAACCACCACTTGCTAGAGATTCTTGCAACCCACAGCAGTGATCCCAGTAACCAAACCTTGCAGCAATCTGCCAGCACCCCATACCTATCAACACCCACACCATCCAACAGTTACTTTCATTATCAAGATGTTAGCATCTGACCAAAAAAAAAAAAAATTCTAAAATAAAATGTACCTGTAAGGATTCAGCTCAACTTTTAACCTCCATTTAAATGCCCTATTTATTTGCTTCATTGCAAAAGACAGTAACCATTAGCCTGACATAAGTAAACAGACTACCAAATTAAGGGACTCCTAAATTAAGGGGCTCAAATATATTTTAACATATGACAGCCAAAAATTGTACAAGGTACCTACCCATCATGTGAATCCACAGACAGAGAATTCAAACATAAGTCCCATTATTAAAAATAACAACCTGAATTTTGTCTTAGCTTTGTTGGCTAGCTTTCAACCAACCATCTTCAAGTGATTGCCTCTGGCTGCATGTAGTGACATACAACATAATCCCACCACTCTAGAAAGCTGAAGCAGGAAGATTGTAAGTTCAAGCCTAACGTGGGCAATTTAAGGGACTTATTGAGAGTTTATCCCCAAATGAAAAATATAAATATGATCAAAATATATACATTGAAGCCAGGCATGGTGGCACACTCCTGTAACCCCAGCACTCGGGAGGTTGAAGCAGGAGGATTGTTGCAAGTTCAAGACCAGCCTGGGCTACAAAGTAAGCCCAAGGCTAGCCCAAACTACATAGCATGACCTTGTCTCAAAAAAAAAAAAAAAATATATATATATATATATATATACACACACACACACACACACACACGTGTATGTATATATATATATATATATATATATATATACATACACGTACACACACTGAAATCGTTCCCAAAAATGTGAAACTAGGGAAGAGAATTAGCAAAGGCAAGGTAGGTTAAAGTATATTATGTACATACACAAACTTGCCAGAATGAAATCCATTAATCTATATACCAAATATGCACTAACAAAAAATGTGTAAAAAAATGAATAAAAAAGGACTGGTGATGTAGCTCTGTGTGAAGGCCCAGAATTCAATCCACAACTGCCAAAAAGAAATGTTATTTAACCCACCATCATCATACATCTCAGAAATATGGGATTCAAAACAACCTCTCAAGGTTATCATGCCTCTTTGCGATAGCCCACCCATGCTGCAGGATGTACTTTTTATTTTTATTATTTCCTCCCATTTTACTTTGCCTAAACTAGCTCTGCTGAGCCTGTTTTCTCACTTCTTTTATTTTTCTACTCTTAATATAAAACCTCGTCATCATTAAAAAAAAAAAAAAACCTCTAGATAAAATCCCCTAAACATAAATAGCCAGGTATACTCACCACGTGGAAAAAAAACAATTTGGAAGAAGACATCTTTTACACAGAAAAATATGCCTTAATGCCCTTTTATTTAACACAATAATCAGACAATTTAAGAAAATAAAGCAATTAGATGATCATACTTTATGTCAATCAAGACATGCAGACAAAGTCTAACATGATAGCACATGCTTGTAATCCTGGCACTTGGGAAGCAGAGGCAGGAGGATTCCCATGAGTTTCAAGGCCAGACTGAATTATATAGCTAGATCATTTCTCAAAAAAAAAGGAGATGAATAGTATATTTTAAAAAAAGAAATGTGTGTAATAATATGAATATACTTATAAAAAACAAGGTAATAGGTCTGCAAACATATAAACTAAATTGTTAACAGTTACAGGCAGGGTTTGGAGAGGTACAGCATCCAATCCTGTAATAAGCACTTACTGTTGTATGAATTTTTTAAAAAAATCATTTTAACACTACCAGACTTTGTTATTGTTTCACACTTGTGGTGTTCACACTTCTGTTTAGTACAAAGATATAAATCATAAAATACTCCCAAAGCTTGAATATAAAGATTTCCTCAGAGAATGAAAAAGAAGACTAAGTTGGTGATATACTTGAATGGTATAGTACTTGCCCATAGTACACCTAAGGCCCTGGGTTCAATCATCAATACCACCAGAAAAAAAAAAAAAAAAATTAAAAGAGTAGAGAACAGAAGAGAAGGGAAGCAAAGCAGGAAGAAGAGGTGAGTGGAGGGAAGAAGAAGGGAGGGGAGGAGAGACTATCTGAAGGCCAGGCATGGTGGGTGGCACATGTCTATAAACCCAGCACCCTGGTAGGCTGAGGCAGATAGATTAAAGTTCAAATCCAACCTGGGCAATTAGTGATTTAGTAAGAGCCTGTTTCAAAAATCAAATAAACCAGAGAAGGTTGCACACACCTGTAATTCAACCATTTTGGGAAGCTGGGTTGGAAAGATCATCCTAAATTCAAGATCAGCTTGAGCTACATGAGTTCAAGGCCAGAGTAAAACTACATACCAAGGGCCTGTCTCAAATGGAAGGAGGGAGGGAAACAAGAAGGGTTTGAGGTGTAGCTCAGTGCAGAAGCCTTGGGTTCAACCCTTAGTACAGTACTACAAAATAAATATGGTTTAGTTTAAATGGAGAAGATGGTAACAATGACTATGACAACTAGCTTGGCAAGAAGGCACATGCCTTTATTCCTAGCATTCTGGAAGCTGAGACAGGAGGACAGAAAGTTTGAGCCCAGTCTGGGCAACTTAGCACTTAGGGAAACCCCATCTCAAAGCAAAAAATGAAAAAAGGGCTGGGATATAGGCTGGTATGAAGATCCTGGACTCAATCACAATACAAAAAAAAAAAGGAGGGTGGACAAGAAAGAAAAAAGACTAAATGACATGACAAATGAGCTGGGCATGGTGGCACAGTCCTATATATAACCATAGCACTGTAAGCGTAGCCTGAACAACAAAGGAAGACCCTGACTCAAACTTAAAAAACAAGGGCTGGGCTCAATACAAAGGCCCTGGGTTCAATTCCCAATACCACAATAAATTAATTTTGTAATTCCAGATTGAAAAAGAGACAGTTTGGAGCAACTGTCAAATTTTAACTATGAAGTATACTCCATGTGATCAAAAAATATGGTGTACTTTAATTTTTACAAGTTTAAAGATGCAACGCCATTAATTCCCTCACAGTACTTCCCCTCGCCTCATCTGCACTTATCCCATCATTCTTGCCACTTTCTGAAGCAGTCTGGAAGTCTTCTCCTGTGAGAGCCTCTTTTTGTGCTATTGTGGCTGCCTCCATGACCTGCAATTCAAAACATTGACCTTCCATGGTCATTTTGACTTAGGGAAAGAGCCAGAAGTCATACGGTGCCAGATGCAGTGAATAAGGTGGGTGAGGACACACCATAATGCTTTCAGGAGCCTTACTTTCCACTAGCTGTCACTTGGCAGTTACATTCAACACATTCTTGATCAGATCTTGTGAAAACACTCACAAAAGAGGACTTCCAGAAATGCTCCAAAGAGTAGCAAGAATGTGTGAGTGAGCCCCGAAAGAGTGTTCTGAGAGAGATTAATGGCAATGTGACTTTTTACTTACATTTAAACATTTACCATATTTTTCAATCATTTCATGCATACTGGGTAACAGAGTGGACATAAATGTTAAACTGCCTGGAGAACACTTATTCTTGGGTTAGTACCATGAAACATTTAGGCAAAAAAAGATCATGATGCCTCTCAAACAGCTCAGCCAAAAATAAATTATAAAATTTTTACAGAGAAAGGTATAGTAAGCATGGCAAAATTTTAATTACTAGCTAATTTAGATTAAAAGTATACATGAATTCATTATACTGTACTATTCTTGTGACTTCAAGTTTGAAATTTTTTCAAAACAAAATCTTTTTTTAAAAAAGTAGATTCAGGGCCAGGGATTTAAGCTCAGTAGCTTAAGCGCCTGCCTGGCAAGCTCAAGGTCATGAGTTCGATCCCTAGTACCCAAAAAAAAAAAAAAAAAGTAGATTAAAGCCAGGTGGTGCATGCCAGTAAACCTAGCACTCAGGAGACTACAGCCTGAGCTTCACAGTGCGTTCAAGGCCAGCCTGGACTACAAAGTGAGACCTGTCTCAAAAATTTAAAAAAATAGATTCAAACTAGACATCATGGCACACACCTATAATCCCAGCCCTGGGAAGGATGAGGCAGGAGACTGCTGTGAGTTTGAGGGCACCCTACACAAAATAATAGGGTCAAGGCTGGCCTGAGCTATGTAGCGAGACACTCATAAAACAAAACAAGTAGATTTTGAAAAACAAGTTCTAAATCTGATTTTTAGGGACTCTACATAGGCTTTGTTTTTAATATGAACTCTCAGTGTTTTACAATAATAGCAGAGTACAGAGTACATTATAAAATAAGATACTCTAAGGGCTAGGGATTTAGCTCAGTGACATAAGTGCCCAACTGGCAAGCGCAAGGTTGTGAGTTTGATCCCCAGCACCAAAAAAATAAAATAAAATAAGGCACTCTTTATAATTTTCTTAGAAGAATTAACAGAAATGATGCCAATTTACTTTGAATCTCTAACCAGGCTGCTCATCTTTTGCCTTTCAGAGGACTACTCCAGCTTCTATACAAAAACTGAAAATATTCATGTAAAAATGAATATAAGGGTCAAAAATTATCAAATAACTGTTAAAGAATAAATCAATAATTTCTATAAAAGAACAGATAAAATCAATTAATTCAGGGAAAAGTTGCAGAGATCTGGGAACACCACACTTGATAAGAAATCCAATGATTTTTAGATTTTATATGTACAAAATATGACTTGACAATTTCTCAGGAAAACAACTGTATCAACTGTTGCTTGATACTTTTTAAGACATGTGTCAGTAACAGAATGGTCTGTTACTAAAATTTCTAAAAGGTAAAACCAAAGAGACATGGACAATGAAGAGGTGTACTATATCCTAAGCTTTATGACAGTTTATTATGCTTTCCAAGTTTACCAGGAAACCCTCAAGTACTGTTTTAACTCCCCATGTACTTCAGTAACCCGACAAGCATTCCTCTGGCCTATGGAATCATACTTTAATCACTACAAAGCTATTCGCTCTCACCTTATAACAAAAATTCTGACTCAGGTTCTTAATTGCAAAGTTACTTAAAAGACCTAATACAGAATCGCTGAGCCCATTATACTTTTTTCTCTCAGTTGACTTCTAATAGCATCTACTATCTGCACACTCAAGATGAATTAGGAGAAAGTGAGTATCCTTACTGCTTTATATTTTACTTGAATATGCTGAATATTTTTCCCAGTTGATATTCTTTTTTGCTAAATTCATGTCTTCATACTGTGATACCTTGTAAGTACTGACTGCTCTTTCTAGTTGCATTTTCCCATACAACATGAATAATTAACACTTCTAATTCTGAAATCCTCAAAAAACTACCATAACCTTCACTTTATAGATAAGAACACTAAGGCACAGAGTAATTAAGAAACTTACCCACATTCATAAAACTATTAAGAGGTGGGATTCTAAATCAGAAATCTCAATTCCAGAGCCAAGGGTTCTCTTTATTTGTGCCTTGCATACTTTGGCAGTTGACACTTGTGGATTTCCCTTCAGCCTAACATTTTTAAATGTACAAGAAACTACCCATGACGGCAAAGGACACTAAATATATGAGAAGAAAAGAATGCAATGTGTGATATAGTAATGTACATGCTTCTTAAGTATATATATTACTATATATTACTATGTTGGATTGGTGACTCACTCCTGTAATCCCAGCACTCAGGAGGCTGAGGCAGGAGGATCACTGCAAGTTTGAGACCAGCCTGGGCTACAAAGTGAGCCCAAGGCCAGCCTAAATAGCACAGTGAGATCCTGTCTCAAAAAAAGATACCCCTCCAAAAAAAAAAAAAAATCTAGTGGTGGATCTCATATTCACTGTAATTTTGATGCAATGATTGGTATAATTTATTTTTCCTGCAGTGGGGATGAACTCAGGGCCTTGCATATGCTAACAAGTGCTCTACCACTGAGTTAAATCCCCAACTGAGCTATCTGAAATGACCATAATTTGAAATATCTGTGATTCGTACTGGTACTAAATCATGGGTAGTGTTATAAATACTGTAGTCCACTGTTTACATATGTAATTAAAAGAAATGTTAACTTCCAGTTAAGAGGTTCTTAGACAATTTTACCCCTAAATCCATGTGTATAATCTATGTAAAGACTGTTACAATGCACACAACCATCCTCTTAATACTGGAATTTCAAGGGACCAGTCCTTGGTCCATTTTCTTTTCTACACTGGATCGCTTGGTCATTTCATCCAATCTCACAGCTTTAAATACTACCTAAGTAGATGACTACAAAATTTATATTCAGTCCAATCCTTTTCTCCTGGACGAGACTTAGATATCAATTCAACCCAAATGTCTAACAGCTGTCTCAAATTTACATGTTTAACAATAACTAATCTAGTCTCTAGATTTGCTCTTTCCAGTCTTAATAGATTGCAAATTTCTAACAGCTCACACCAAACAACCTTGGAATCACCCTTTCACACACACCTGATCAATCTACAAACCAATTTAGTTTGGTCTTCAAAATATAGAATTCATCTACTCACCACTTTTTTTTTTCACTGCCTTGCAACAAGCCACCAGTATATCTCTTCTTGATTAATAGGTTCTTTACAAATCTTCTCTGTAATACCAGTGACTCTTCTAAAGCTGAAAGCAGTCCATGTCATTCTTTTGTTTAAAACTCCCAGCACCCAGGTATAATACCCATAGTTCCACCTACTTAGGAGGCCAAGGCAGAAAGATCATTTGAGCTCGGGGGCTCAAGGTTAGCCTGGGCACTACAGGGAGAACCCATCTCATAAAGCAAACCAAAGGGAGGGGGGGTATTAGCTCAGCAGCATAAGTGCCTGCTTGGCAAACGCAAGGTCATGAGTTCAATCCCCGGCACCAAAAAAAAAAAAAAAAGGAAACCAAAAGGGAGCCAGGGATTTAGCTCAGCGGCATAAGCGCCTGCCTTGCAAGTGTGTGTACCTTGCAAGTGCATGGTCGTGAGTTCAATCTCTAGCACCAAAAAAAAAAAAAAAAAGAAAAGCAAACAAAAGCTCTCCAGCCAAGTCTTTATAATGGCTTTATAAGGCCCTATGAAATCTGTACCTCAACCCTTCATGACCTCATTTACCATCACTCTTTCTTGCGCACTCTAGCCATACTGGGCAGAATTCACAGGTCTGCCTCAGTACTTGCAGACTACATTCTTGCTAAAAGTGCTTTCTCCCCAGATATTACCAACACAGCTACCACCCCTTTAAGTCTTTACCTAAATACTTCTCTCTCAGGGAGGCTCACCTGGCTAAGGTTGTAGCTCAGTGGCAGAGTTCTTGCCTACCATGTGTGAGGTCCTGGGTTCAATCTGCAGCACTATCAAAACAAAACAAAACCAAGGAAACTTGGGCCGGGGATTTAGCTCAGTGGCATAAGCACTTGCCTGGCAATCGTGAGGTCGTGAGTTTGATCCCTGTTACAAAAAAAAAAAAAAAAAACCACCAAGGAGACTCACCAATACTGCAATCTCTTCCTCAACAATTCTGAATCTCACTTACCCAGCTCCATTTTCCAAGCACTTATCTTCAAACGCTCTGTATAATTCACTGTTTATCACTCCTCATCAGGTGTAAACTGTATAAGGACAAAATTTGTTTTGTATTCCAATCATCCCTAGCATACCTACCTTTAGTACAGATAGGTATAATTCAAAAAACTACACCTCTATAACCATAAAGTGTCTGCCTCCTCTCTTATTACTGTAGAAGAGGTCCTTGAAGACTGGATGACCTTGAAGACTAGAACACCTAATACACACTCAAGTGATTATACCCATTTTCACCTGAAACACAAATGTCCTCTATGCTGCAGGAAAGCCAGGAGTTACAGTTGTGTCTGATTAAGAGTGAAGACAAGACAAAGTAAAAGGCCTAACTGGAACTTCAAACTGAATTTACATTTTCACCTCAACTTCTTTACAAATCTAAGAGCCATTTCAAACTACCCAAAGGATCATATGGTTATTCCCAATCACCTCCACTTAACCCTACCTAATTTTTTTTCACGTTCAACTGAAATCCTCTTACTTTTCCCAGATGACCCCAAGAAACAGTTATCACATTCTGTGCCAAGTGCTTTTCATTCATCATTCAATCTTCCAAAAAGCCCAAATTGCTACCATTTAGGATAACCATTTCAAAGATGAGAAAACTTCAGAGAGATGAAATCATTTGTCCAAGGTTAAACTAGTGTTCAAATGTTGGTATCTGGCTCTGAAATCCAAGTATTATAGCCAGATACTTCCTTTCTCTCTCCAGCATTATGAACACTAACTTATATACACTTCCTCACAGGACTTGCTGTCATGTCACTTTTCATTTTGTTGGCTAGGCTTCATTTTCTTCATCTGTCAAACTGGTGGTAGTGTTGAGAATGCCTACCAAAAATCTCCACTTCTCAAACTATTATGAAGGAAAACAGTATTTTACAGAACCCATATATGTTAATAAACAGGAAGAAAAAATACAGAACTTAAATCACTATTAGAAATCTAAACTACTAGAATCAGAAAAGCGGTAAAAATAAAAACTTCAACATTTTGTGTAAAATAAACATTCTCAACTTCTTCCCCACCTGTGTCTACCAAAGATGCACTTCTGAGTTCATTTTCACACATATTATGAAACACTGTTTTCTCCTAAGAAGTGAAAGCATAATGAGCCTTAAAGCTTCTAGACTTCACCAAACAACTTAGTTAAAGGAACTGAAAGCTGGCATTTTGCCCATTCAGGGACTAGCATGTTAACTTTGCACAGGGCAAGCACTCAGCATTTACTAAATCATCATACAAATTTTCCTTTTTTGAGGTTTTTCAAGTCCTCACACCAAAAACCTAAAACATGAGCTTTGTAATTGGATTGACCATAAATCAAAATAAGCTAAGTAAAATGTTAACCGACAACCAAGAATCCATGAAAAGATAAAAGCATGTTAACTTTCTATTGCAAGTTAGCATTGGATCTTGTTCTAGAAAAGCAACACAGTAATTTCTCTGTGCAGAAAAGACTAACATTCCAAGAGAATCTTTTTGTGTTGCAATTAAATCTAAGAACTCAAGGGAAAAAAAAAAAAAAACATCAAATAAGATCCAGACATTTCTGGGCCAAGGCGAGAAGACTTAGCAATAGGTCAAAAAGTAGCCACAGCAAACCTAAGGTAAAATGTGTCAAAGATCAAAGTCCTTGGATTACTGTGGCCCTAAAAGTTCCACAATTTCACCTGAAAACCCCAACGTTAACTTTAAAATGAATTCTTAGACTTCAGCATCAGCAATGGAGTTGAAGAGCCGCTTTTCAAGACAATGCTGTTGTGCGGGGTTAGGTAAAGAACTGACTTCATGCAATGGAGTGGAAGCTTCTTGGGCTATTGGATCTGTATCGGACACAGCAAACACAGTCCTCAACAGAAATGCAAAAAAATCCTAGATTAAAACACTATTATGGAGCGAAACTTATTTCTGTATAGTAGAAAATGCCTCCTTTACAGAGAAACCTCAAATGAGTCTGAGCTTTGCACTAAGTCTAAACAGAAGTAAAAGTCACCCATTTAGGTA
Source organism: Hydrochoerus hydrochaeris (assembly GCA_004027455.1). Taxonomy (NCBI): domain Eukaryota; kingdom Metazoa; phylum Chordata; class Mammalia; order Rodentia; family Hydrochaeridae; genus Hydrochoerus; species Hydrochoerus hydrochaeris. Next base: position 23,702 of record PVLA01015419.1, read on the forward strand.
AAAGGTTCCTGTTACCAAGGAAAGCATGTCCGAAAGTGTGCAAACCCCATAACCTGCAGGAAAACGTACGCCCCCAAAGAAGGCTTTCGTTTTCAGGTGAAAATATAAAGCCGGTGTCACCTCAACAACGGGACCACACAAACCTCGCCACCATTACAAAATCTAGGTACCAAAGGTAAAAAATGTGAAGCCAGAAGCGTTCCAACGCTAGGACAGCATACCAGGAGGAAAAATGTATTTTTAAAAAATCTACCCGAGCCTACAGCGCGGACCCCTCCGCAGCCGCAGGCCGGGCGACGCGCGCTGGGCCCTTCCGGTCGCTGCTGCCGTCGCCTGTCGGCCAGAGACGGGCTGGGCTTTCACCAGAGCCCGGGGATCCTCAGAGGCCTACGCTCGCCGGCGCCCTTCTGCCGGCCTCGGCGGCCGGAGCTCCCCTGACTGGCGCCGGGACCCGCTCGGGGCCTGGCCGCGGCGCGGAGAGCCCGGGGGCGCCGCGAGGAGCCCCGGGCGGCGCCCGGCCCTGCCAGCCCGGCCCGAGCCGACGCGGCGGCGACGGAGGCCGCGCCGCCCCTCCCCCACCGCCGGCCCAACCGCCGTCGCGACGTCGCCCGCCGCGTCCAGGCCTCTCCCGCACCGGGCGGCCCGCTACCCCTCGCGCCAGGACGCGCCGCCCTCGGGAGGCCACGCTGCCACCACTTACTCGGGGGTCGGGTGCTCGGGGTCGTAGAAATCCCCCATCTTAAGAGGCGGCTGTTGTGGCGGCAGCTGCTTCATCGGAAGCGGCTGAGGGGCGGCGACACGAGCCCCGGCCCCGCGGCAGGGCGACGCGGGGGAGGGGCGGCAGGGCGGGAGGGCGGGGGAGGCCGCGGGTCGGCCCGCGTCTCTAGCTCGCTCGCTCCCTCCCTCCCTCCCTCCCGCCGGCGCTCGCCCGCCCGCCGGCGGCTCTCTCCTCACACTCTCGCCCCGGGAGCGACGCGCACCCCGCCCGCCTCTCAGGCCCCGCCCCTTAAAGGGACCCGCACCTCCCGCCAGTTAGCGCGCTTGCCTTTGCAGGCGGGGGCCCAGTGCAACGCCAGGGTCCGGCTGGGCCCTGACAGAGGCTTTCCGGAACAATAAAGCCTCAGGCCTCGGTGTTGTAGCCCGGTCCCAGGGCCAGAGGAGCGCGCCGCGACCCCTCCTTTGGCGACGTCCGGGAATGGCCCGAGCTGGCTAGGGAACCCACCGCGCTACCCCACGGCCCTCCGGGACCCGCTACGGTGTCGCAGAAATGTGGCTGCCGCGCCTTCTGCCACCAGCTCTGCGCTGTTGGACTGCTCCCCTGTCGTCCTCTTGCCGCTTCATCTCGCAGCCTTGGCTAGGCGAGCGCGGAAACGCAGCCAGGGCGGGAATGCGCCCTGAGTCCCGGCTCCCCCCTCCAGTCCCGCCGGCCACCTCCCGCCTTCTGTCTCCGCGCTGCGGGCGGCCACCATCCGAAGTCTCCGAGCCCATGGCTGCTTCTGCCGGATCCTGAGGCCTGGGAGGGAATGTCCGGGATGGGGGTGGGGGGAGACAGATATTCATCATTTTCCTGCAAAAATGACAAGGTCAGATGAAAGTACATTAAGGTGAAAGGGCTACAAATGTTTGTTGTTTTGGGAAAGGCAAGCACGAATGCATAAATCTGTTACCCAAGCTTTCAGAACATTGAAGAGCTTAGAGTAGTTAATCACTTTGCAGGTGGTGTTTTGGGGGGA